>VDFB02058459.1:0-101370 GCA_007258455.2 Sequoia sempervirens
TGTGTATGGAATGTATGTGGAGCTTGCCGCTGTGTATGTGATACAAGTTGGAGCTTATCACTATGTATTTGTGATACATTTTGGTGCTTGTTACCGTGTATTTGTGATGTATGTTGGATCTTGTCACTATGTATGTGAAGTATGATGGAGTTTGACACTATGCATTTGTGATATATGATGGATCCAGTCATTAATGTAAATATGATATGCGTATAAGACCATAATAGTGTACTTGTAATGTTCAAATGTGGTAGTTACGATTGTACTTGTGATCCGTGTATGATCTAGTCACTGTTATACTTGTGATCTATGTATGATCCAATCACTGTTGCACTTGTGACCCGTGTTTGATCCAATCACTATTGTACTTGTACTATGTATGAGCTAATCAACTTGTGTATATGGGGATATGCTTGTCATGCCCATAATTTTTGCTAGAAAACCCAATAATTTTTTTTTGAAACAAAGCTACAAAGTGAAAGTTAAAACACTAACAAATGATAACCATGTACATACATGGTTGAATAGTACATGAATTGAGGAACATTTCTCGTACAACATCACCATTGACATGTCGCCCAAGAATGGGGAGTGGAGGAGTAAGCATAGTTGGGTGCACAAAGTCCATCACGTGCACCCTCAATCCACAATTGGTAGGCTCTAAAACCTAGGCTAAACAAGATTCTATAGATGGTCTAATTAGCCAAAGATATGACATACTAGGCTTACTTAGCTTTTAGTTTCCATGTTCACAAGGTAGGGTTGGTATAGTGGTTATTCGTATTGGTAACATTCATCATTATTCTTTTCAACCATTTTTGAATCTAAGGATACCAAATTTGGTACCATCCGTTTGTTGCAGCAGATATTATTATTCACTTTTATAAATAATAATGTTAATACAAATTGCCATTAGTATTACTATAATTTATCCTTTGTGGCATATTAAGGAATCGTGACAATGATACTATTAATGACATAATTTAAAGCAACACTAATATTACATTAGTATTACTTTCATAATTTATCCTTAGTGGCATATTAATGAATCACGACAATAATACTATTAATGACATAATTTTAAACAACATTAATATTAAAATGCACATTAATATTAATGTTATGATACTCATCTAAAGAGATGTCAATACTAATTGAAATAGTAATTGTGTTATTGATACTTTAACCTTTCAAATATTAATATTATTTTATAATAATACTAATGATAAGTATTAGCATTATATAAAAAGTTTAGTTTATTTATTGTTGCCAATATATATTATTATATATACCAATTCATCTACAATTAACTATTATTTATTTAGTTGTTTACTTGTTCTTATATAATTTATTCTAAAAATAATTTAAAGAGATTTATAAGAATAAAAAGAATCATATACAAATAATTATACTATTCTTATTTATATTCTTATTATTTACTTTTTCCCTATATGAAAAAAAATAAAGTTAAAAATAATCTAAAGAAATCTTAAAGTAATCTAGAATATGGGAATATATTCCCTCATTTATCACCATAATTTTTTTTTTAATTTGGGTAATTAATGCTTTTGTCTTCTCTATCAATTCTACAACAAAAATATTTTTTCAATAGACTCTTATATTCCATTTCCTTTATTTGAAAGTCAAGAATTTGATTAGTTGATTTTAAAATCCACATTTGATCAACCTGTATCCCTTTATATCATCCTGGCATCAATGATCCAAATTAACTTCAAAATATTTTTTTTGTAATGCCCCAAGCCAATTGCCTAAGGAAAACAAATTTTCTAATTTTATTTTTCAATTCATTTTATCAACATTAATATGGTTGACTTAATAAAAATTATTTTTCTTAATTTTGGGATAAGAAATAAGTGAATTAAATTATCTAACTAATTGAAACAATTGCATATAATTTAAATATATTGTAATGTAATACTAGCAATTTCCCTTTCTAATTCTTTCATATTTCCCAATTCTCAAATGCATCATACAAAATTATAATGCAAGATTAATTAATCAAATATAAAAATTACAAGGGAAAATGCAATCATAACCAAACATAAACACATTTATGGGTTATCACAACACAACATACCCCTAAATCACCACTGATTTGGCCCTGGTTTTACTTAAGGTTTTAAACGATACAACTCATACTCAATTTGAGTATAATAGTTACCTTAGGAACCAAATAACATGGTCCTGTGATATTCTTTCTATCTGAGATGCATTATAGACATGTGTGCTATCCATTGTGATGTATTAGTCAATTAGTTGTTGTGATGTGTTAATCAACCATTGCGTATGGAATGTATTTGGAGCTTGCCGCTGTGTATGTGATGCAAGTTGGAACTTGTCACTATGTATTTGTGATACATTTTGGTGCTTGTTACTATGTATTTGCGATGTATGTTGGATCTCGTTACTGTGTATGTGAAGTATGATGAAGCTTGACACTATGTATTTGTGATATATGATGGAGCCAGTCATTAATGTAAATATGATATGCATATAAGACCACCATAGTGTACTTGTAATGTGTAAATGTGGCAGTTACGATTGTACTTGTGATCCTTGTATGATCCAGTCACTGTTATACTTGTGATCTGTGTATGATCTAGTCACTATTGCACTTGTGGCCTATGTTTGACCTAGTCACTATTGTACTTGTACTGTGTATGAGCTAATTAGCTTGTGTATATTGGGGTATGCTCATGGTAGCCATTGTGTATAATCTTTGATATTATGGTATGAATGATCTCTTGTGAATATTGTGAATGTTTGTACACTAAAGTTTAGTAATGATTGGTATGGGCCCAACACTTGATGACAAAGTAGTTATTATTATATTATAATTGACTATGTTGATAGCTTACATGTACTAAATTAACTTAGTTATGGGTTAAAGGTGAGATAATAGATCTCATACAAAAGGAGAGTTTGAACTCCCTCTATCATTGTGATTGTGGGGCGAACTATGAAGCCTCTGATTTCCCACGAGGGGATACATAGGCAGGGTCATAATGAACCCTCAAGGCTTAGGTTGTAGGTCTAGGAAAGACCTTAACCTTGGGACCTTAACACTCTTTGTGCAAGCGTATAATTGCCAATAATGAGTTGATGCCACCATGAGAATGGAGAAGTATTGAAGTTAACACTATTACACTCTGTGGAAGGTGCTCCATTGTTTAAGTTGGTAGATCTTGTAAATGCAAAAAAGAAAAATGTTGTGCTTGAGATGGGGATTTTACAATCCTTTATTTAGTGATCCCTACTCTCCAGGCCAACTCATTTGAACCCACTTATAAAAGTCTTGTTTAGACACATCATGCTCAACAATAACATTAAGAAAACTATTAAGGAGATGGTGTTAAAAAACCCTACCTTGTTCATCATGTTTCTTATTAGTTGGTCCAGTCATTACGCCTAAATAAACCAACTAGGAGATATTAAGGATAATTTTGTGGTATTTATTTGATCAATACAAGATTTTGGAAAATGGAAAAGATTGTGCTTATCAATGAAATATTTTTTTTTGATGGAAGATAGAAGAAATAGTTTCTATTTTTTTGATTTTCCTCTATTTTCCACGGATTTTATCTTTGACAGAACACTTCCATCAGTTGGTAAACTATTCATGTCACCTTAGAAAGATAGACAAGTCGTCAGAGAAAAACAAGTGAGTTGATATGTATGTACCAAGTTTTATTTGATTTTAGTGATAATTTTTCTTGTCATCGTTTGGAACAAAGTATTTGAAAACATGAAAAATTTCATAACATTTTTTACCAAATAGGGGAGAGATTTGCATTTTGACTGTCTTCAATTTATTCTTTTATCTTTTTATGATGGAAGGCGTTTCCTATATAAAATGAACTATCTATTTTTTGAAATCAACAATTGAGAATTGAGGAGAAAGATGTAAGACGATAAAATCAATCTCAACCATTATGTCTATTTTTATTTTTAAAATGATTTACCAATTTAAAAATAGGCTTTTTATTTTACGAAAAGAAAAAAAAAGTTGATAAGATTCAAATGAAAAATAGATTATATTTTATTAATATTTTTAGGAAGAATTTGTAGTAGCTCTTTGGAAGGGAGATTCAGAGGATTAAAGGAATGTTTTACTCTCATAAATTATTGTCCAGAAAGGCGCCTCTGGGCCAAATATGGTATAAATTCTCTTCCACCTCCAACCTTTTATTATAAATATTTATTGTTATGTTTAGTTATTTCAGTAATTATTTCTCTTTTGCAGGTTTGCAACCACAATGCCAACCAAAATCAACAGAGGAATTGTTGACATAATTGACATTGTGAGATATGGTATTATACTTTCTGTTATGCTCACTTAGCTTAATTATTATCTTTTATGTAATTATAATTGAAAAGATATTACTAAGTATAATTTAGATGTTTTTCACCGCATTGTTTGGCTTCTGTAGTGAACAAATTCTCAATCCAATAGTTCCCCTATCACTAAGGATTTTTGTAATGGTCATGGGTGAACACAATCTTTTTGTCTTTATTTGCACAACCTTTTATTATTAGAATTCAACTTTCAAACTTCTTATAGTGCAATTGAAATAAAAAAATGCAGGAGGTGTAGTAAACATCTACAATAGGAAGGTTGAATTTCTTTATGGTAGGTAATGTTGAGTCACCTTTCCTTGGGAATTCCTTTTCTTAAGTGAAACATTTTTGGGAATTTCAGGTAGCATTGCTTTGCTTTGATGTTTGTCTTGCTTTTAAATGATGCAACCAGGCTCATGGTATAAATCTCATTTGCTTCATCGCTTACTATATTACAATCACCAGACAACTTTGATACTTATTTCACAGATGAATTCCTTGTACTGTAATCATTTTTCTAATTCATGTGAAATTGTAGGACAAGCTCTATGGAGGGATCTGGAGGCTTTGAGATGAAAGCTTGATAATGAAATTGCTTAATAATAATAACTTATAATGTTATTGTTGGCTTAACAGATCCAAATCAAGAAAGCCATTACAAAAAGTCACGTTTTTGGGGTTGATTATGACCTTGACGAGTTAGACGACACTGAACAATTGACGAAAGATCCAATCTCTTTGGTAAGTGATCAATTTCACAAAAATAAAATTGGATTGTGCAATTTTTTTAATCAACTTAGTTTAATTATGTTGTGGTTTGTAGAGGAATTCTTTCGAATTCCCAATGAAGAATCAATTGCATCACTCAAACCAATGAAGTTTCAAGGTAATTTGGTTACATTTTAGAGTGAGTATATACGTTTTGCTCCAAAATAAACATAATTAATTCTCTCTTCTTGTGTGTAGCTAATTTCAAAAATATCACACTACAAGATGATAATTTGAGATTTGAACAATTGTGCTACAATCAAATTCACGTGTAAATTTCATACATTCCTTGTCCTATATTGTTTTCAGTTTAGTTTGTGTTAACATAGGCTATTCTTAAACATTAGTTCAACATGTAGAAGGTAAATTATAGCTCTAAATTTTATTCATAGACAAGAAAAAAATGTTTCAGGTTTGATGAAGATTGGCTGGTAGAAGAACCTGCAAATAACACTTTGCCTCCCAACTTGAATTTGAATACAAAGCAACACTAAGGTTGTGTTAACCAATTTCAACACTTTTTCAGCCAATAAAAGTTTTATTATAATATGCATTGTATAGTAAATAGTGTTAACTGTTAAGACACTCTTTCACTTGCAGATGGGGAAATTCCACATGAAGTAGATCAACAAGGGGAGGCTCAGCCAGACAGTCCTAAATTGGTATTGTGCATTAATTAGTAGTATAATGTACTAGTTAAGGGAAGCATAGGGTAGGTTATTTTAAATTTTTGATAATGGACTAATTGTGCATTATTATTTTCTTTATGAAGCTGGAGCCTGATGCACAGAGCGTTCAACCTTCCATCATGCATACTAATAGGTGTGTGATTAATAGAAAAAAAAAGAAGAAATCCATCATTTGGGACAAAGATACATTTTTTCTAATGACGTGTATAAGAAATGGCTTAGTGATCCCTCCCGCATCGTCAAAGGCGATACTCATAGGCTAAAAATTTAAAAATTAATCTCTTTGATTGATTATAGTGTACCACCATTCAATTGTATAGCTCAACTGTAGATAGTATACCTAATGGGGATTGATCAAAGATGTTTATATTTTTTTTGGGGGTTCCGATTTGGTTGATTCTCATTATAATATCATAAAGAATAATCCGCCATAGCTCTGTACTTGTGAATTTATTTGCACGGGTTAAAAGATTTTTGCTCTTGATGATCTATTGTAGTTTAGCTTTTAGACATTTTATATTTTAATACTCAGTATATTTTTTCCTATTATCAAAGTATTTTGATAGTTTTAGGATATTCATATAACTATTCTTCTTTTTCTACAAGTTGCGAGCAAGTAGCCGATTGTCCATTACAAGAGAGAAGCTGATGTGGCTTCCATCCACTTTGTTCTTTTCCACATCTACAAAATTGTCATATGATCCATGTTGCACAATGCCCTTATTAGAGCTGTGGAACCAAAATGTTCTTGGATGGAACAAAGAGAAAATACAAGGCATGCTCATTTAAAATTTGCTTGAGCTACATATATTTCTGAAGTTGTAATTTTGTGTTTTGATCCTTTTTTAACATACATCCAAATTAAAAAAAAAAAGTGTTAACTTTTTTTTCCTTTTATTCCTTCTTATAGAAACTCTTGGAAATAGGAAGGAATGCTCATCTTTGACCACTAAAAGGAGAGATGATGAGAACCAGTCAATAAATTTGGTGGGTTTTAACTTCAATCTTTTGGTTACTCATTCAAAAGCTATTTGGAGAATTTTCGGTCCAATTGAAATTAATAATTTAATGTGTTATGCAAAGTGAAGCTGAGCCTGTAAATGAAAAATAGAAATACAAAGTGATTAAAAGAATCCTTTTTCAAAAATAAATAAATTATAACTTGAATCTACATAGGATATATGCCATAAATCATTCTTTTACACCATCCTTAATTTTTGATTGTTTGTTCCCTATCATTGATATAATGTGAAAAATACTAAAAAATACTAATTTTGAGCATCCTAATTAGGTCAAAAAGTGAGACATACTATTGTGAGATCATTCCCACATTATAACATATAATACACTTTATCAAAACCTCACATGCGAAGTTTAATACTTAGAGGGCCCATTTTATAATAATACTCATACTCCATGCACTATAGAAGATTCCTTTAGATCAAATACTTAATAAAAATGAGAATATATTCTTTGGAATTATACAAATTATGCATACTAAGACATAAATCCATTGACATTTGATATAAAAAATATTTAGAAGATAACTTATATTCTAGTGAGTTAGCTCTCCTCTTACTTTCCATAAACAATAGTGTCACAACTTGCTTTCGATTAGTTCCCTTAGACTCCAACTCCTAAAATAGAAAATCAACACCTAAATCATATATCTTTGTAAATATTATTCGTGTCAATGTAAATCCCTCATTTATCACCATATATATATATTTTTTGGGTAATTAATGTTTTTGTCTTCTTTATCAGTTCTACAACAAAAATATTTTCTCAATAGACTCTTATACAAAATTTCCTTTATTTGAAAATCAAGAAATTGATTAGTTGATTTTAAAATCCATATTTGATCAACTGTCCAAATGTATCACCCTTTTATATCAACAATTATAGGTGATTAGTAAACCAACAAAATGTGCTCACTATTTGATATAGTCACTGTTGCACTTGTGACCCTGTGTTTGGTCCAGATACATTGATAGAACTAAAAAACCATGAGAGATGGAAGAATTGTGTACCTCTATAATACGTCAACATTAGAAACCTTAATTGCTCCTTACCATTCAGTCATTGAAACATAACAAGTTACAAAATCTACAAAGTAGCTAACCATAGTTAGTATCTACTTTAGTATTGACTAGCCCATACACTCGGTGGTAACAACACAAAGTACCCTCTTTGTTTCTTCGTTCTGTTTCAATTTATCTCATTTCATTTCAATTTCCTTCACTATTTCTCAAGTTGGAGCATTTCTCACAATTACACACTTAAATTTATTTCATTACCTTCGCCAACTTTTCTCTGTAAATTTATTTCATTAACTTTAATTTGTTTATTACCTTTTCCAGCATTGTATTGCATTCAAACATCCCAAATAAAGTTATTCAGAAACATAGACAATATTAATTCTTATACTCTGTTCATGACTGCAAGAAAATGAAAATTCATTTGTATGCTTGAGATTTGATCATTCTTTTAATCACATTTAGCAATAATTTCTATTTTCTAGAAGAATTTGTAGTAGCTCTTATGAAGGGAGATTCAAAGGCTTGAAGGAATTTTTTACTCATCAATTATTGTCCAAAAATACGCCTTTGGGCCAAATATGGTATAAATTTTCTTCCACCTCCAACCTTTTATTATAAATAGTTACTGTTATGTTTAGTTATTTTAGTAATTGCATTTTTGTAGGATTGCGGCCACAATGAAGACCAAAATCAACAAAAGTGATGTTGACAAAATTGACATTGTGGAGATCTGGTATTATATGCTCTTTGTTCTACTCAGCTTAATTATTATCTTGTTTGGAATTATAATTGAAAAGCTGTTACTAAGTATAATTTAGAAGTTTTTCACTACATTGTTTGGCTTGTGCAGTGAACAAATTCTCAATCCAACAGTTCCCCTGCCACTAAGTCGAATACTCATCGGTAAACACAATCTGTCTTTTTTGCACAAATTTTTATTATTAGACTTCAACTTTCAAACTTCTTACAATGCAATTGAAACAAAAAATTGCAGAAGGCCTGGTACATATCTACAATAGGAAGGACAAACTCTATGGAGGGATCTAGAGGCTTTGAGATGAAAGCTTGATAATGAAATAGCTTAATAATAATAACTTATAATGTTATCGGTGGCTTAACAGAACCAAATCAAGAAAGCCCTTACAAAAAGTCACGTTTTTGGGGTTGATTACGACCTTGACGAGTTGGACGACACTGAACAGCTGACGGGGCACCCCATCAACACTGAACAGCTGACAACACACCCCATCGATTTGGTAATTGATCAATTTCACAAAAATAAAATTAGATTGTGCAATTTCTTTAATCAACTTAGTTTAATTTATGTTGTGCTCTGTAGAAGGAATTCTTCCTAATTCCTGACGAAGAACCAACTACATCACTCAAACCAATGAAGATTCAAGGTAATTTGGTTATATTTTAGATTGAATATATTTTTCTCCAAAATAAACATAATTAATTCTCTCTTCTTGTACGTAGCTGATGTCAAAAAGATCACACTGCTAGATGATAATTTGAGATTTGAACAACGGTAATGTAATCAAACTCAAATTTCATTCATTCCTGTCCCTATACTATTTTTAGTTTAGCTGGTGTTAGCATAGGCTATTCTTAAACATCATTTCAACATCTGAAAGGTAAATTACAGCTCTAAATTTCATAGACAAGAAAAAAATGTTTCAAGTTTGATGAAGATAGGGTGGTAGTAGAACCTGAATGGTTTGATGAAGATAGGCTGGACGATAGGCTGGTAGAAGAACCTAAAAATAACACTCTGCCTCCTGATTTGAATTTAAATATAGAGCAGCAGCAAGGTTATGCTAACCAATTTCAACGCTTTCAGCGAAGCAAAGTTTTATTATAACAAGTATTGTATAGTAAATAGTGTTAGACACTCTTTCACTTGCAGATAGGGAAATTCTGAAAGAACAAGATGGATTTAACACAAATGAACTTCTACATGAAGTAGAGCAACAAGGGGAGGCTCAGCCTGAGAGTGCTAAATTGGTATTGTGCATTAATTAACAATATAATGTACTATAGTTAAGGGAAGTGTAGGGAAGGTGATTTTAAATTTCTGCTAATAGATTGATTGTGCATTGTTATTTTCTTTATGAAGCTGGGGCTTGATGCATAGAGTGTTCAACCTTCCCTCAGGCGTACTAATAGAAATAATAAATCCATCATTTATGACAAAAAAACATTTGTTTCTGGTGAAGTGTTTATGAAATGGCTTAGTGATTGCTCCAGCATCGTCAAAGGCTATACTCGAAGGCTCAAAATTGAAAAAGTAATCTCTCTGACTGATTACAGTGTACCACCATTCAATTGTATAGCTCAACTATAGATAGTGTACCTAATGGGGATTGATCAAAGATGTTTATATGTTTTTTGGGGGTTTTGATTTGGTCAATTCTCATTAGAATATCATAAAGAATAATCCCCCATAACTCTGTACTTGTGAATTTATTTGCACGGGTTAAAAGATTTCCGCTCTTGATGACCTACTGTAGTTTAGCTTTTAGACATTGTATATTTTAATACTCACTATATTTTTTCCTATTATCAAAGTATTTTGATAGTTTCAGGATATTCATATAACTATTCTTCTTTTTCTACAAGTTGCGAACAAGGAGGCAATTGATTACAAGAGAGAATATGATGTGGCTTCCATCCACTTTATTCTTTTCCAAGTCATATGAGCCCTACTGCACAATGCCCTTATTAGAACTATGGAACGAAAATGTTCTCGGACGGAATAAAGAGAAAATACAAGGCATGTTCATTTAAAATTCCCTTGAGCTATATATATATTTCCAAAGTTATAATTTTGTGTTTTGATCTTTTTTTGAGATACATCCAAATTAAAAAAAAATTGTTAATTTATTTATCCTTTTATTCCTTCTTATAGAAACTCTTGAAAATAGGAAGAAACGCTTATCTTTGACCGCTGAAAGGAGAGATGATCAGGACCAGCCAATAAATTTGGTGGTTTTAACTTCACACTTTTGGTTACTCATTCAAAAGCTAGTTGGAGAATTTTTAGTCTAATTGAAATTAATAGTTTAATGTGTTATGTAGAGTGAAGCTGACCTTGTAAATAAAGAAGTGTTGGCTACAATTGATACCCCAAACCAACAAATGGATTGGGATGTCAATCAAATGGAATTAATATCAGTGCCTTTAGGTCATGTTTCATTTTTCCTTTAGGAGTGATGGTAAAATGCACTTTTTAGTGAATAGTGAACAACTACTCCAATGCAGAATAGTGAAATACAGTCACTAGGAGTTTTTGAGATTTATGCATATTTTGATTTTTGTAAGATGTGTATCATTTTGAAAGTTTCTCATGGATTATACAGTCCCCACTTCAGAAATTTAATGTCAAACGTCTATTTTAATGCACATTACTCATATTTATTGGACTAGACAACTCCAGGTCAAAGTCTCAAATCTAATAAGGTGACCCCTACATCAGAACCATTGGGATTAGTAAAGGAGCCCTTTGCATCAAAACCATTGGGATCAGTAAAAGAGGATTCAATCCCAATAACCAAAAGGTGTCAATGAAAATTAATAAATTAATTCCTCCATTGAAAAATCATTTATATTTTCTACTAAATTTAGAGTTTGATTTAATTAGCCTGAAAAGAAAGCATATTACACCAGATGGACTTGGCGGTGTCCTTCCCGACAAACATATGATGGGGGAAATGAGCACTTCCCAGTTGGATATTACACCAGATGGACTTGGCAGTTTCGTTCCCGGCAAAGAACATATGATGGAGGAAATAGGAACTTCCCAACTTGGTAGTGTCCTTCCCGGCGAAGAACATATGATAGAGGAAATAGGCACTTCCCATTTGGAAGTCATCTCAAGTCAAAATCAAAACATCAATCTAAACCAATTTGGTAAGCATATTGAACCCTCTAACACAAATTAAATTCAGATTGCTTTACATTCAATTCAATTGAATTCAAGCTCATCCTTTAAAAACTTCCAAATGCAGATTTAATGGTGGAGATAGGTCCTTTGAGAGATCATTTCAATACACCAGGAGTTCCACCAAAGCAGTCTTTGAACCAACTCACTGAGGGGATGAATAGAACACAAGTAGCTAGGCTATTCTACGAAACATGTGGTAAGGGTTAAATAAGTAATTATCTTCAATGCCTTACTTGTTCGCTTAAATTGTTTAATGACTAAAACAATTTCAATTGGCTTCCAGTTTTAGCTATCGATAAATATGTGAAGGTCGATCAGGAGGAGGCATACGGGGACATCATGATCAAGAGAAGACCTCATCTCTGATGTTCTTAGCCATATTCAAGGAACAAATGCAAGATTCCACCCAACTTCAATTATAAAACTCCTTTAAGTTTCTTGCTATCTTAAAACATACCAAGCCATTCCAAGGATTTCTTTTTAAGTGTCCTTCCAATTTCCTAGTCAGTAAGCATTGTATACCTCTGTTTCAGTTCAATTTAAGAGCTGTCTTAATCCATATTGTAATAGTGAAATAGTAATAGTAAAACCCCAAAAAAGAGAGGACCTTTAAATAGTATCACTTAAATAGTTGCATTTATAATTGACCTTCTATAAGTAATAAAATATAGATGGTTGTTTCACCGGTTGTAAATATGATAGACACAATGGAAAAAACATTATATTATGGCAGAAGAGCAAGCAATGGAAATCAAATTTGTTAATTAATATATTTCTACTTTTCAGAAATTAGTATCAGATTTTAATTTGAAATGAACAATAATTAGCTATAAAATAAATAAAGAGTAGCATATTAAAATAATGATAAAACATAAAAAAATTAGACACAACTAAACATTATTAGGCTAATAAATCTATCTATAATGCGGAGAGATATCAATTTCAAGTTATTTTAGTTTGCTTTAAAACTACTCTGTTTTTTATTTTAATTTAAGATTTATTTTATTTTGATTTAAAGTATTATTTTCTATGTAACTTTTAATTTTAGGAAACATAAATATGCTAGTATATATATATTTTTATATAGATATGTATATTTTATTTTTAAAATATAAATTAATTTATTAATATACACTTATCTATATTTATTTATAATGCTAATATATAACACTATTAGATAATTATTGAATCTAATATATTATATAATTATTAAATCTAATATATATCTATTAATATAAGTTAAATAAGAATATACGTCATTATTTATTACAAATAAATATTTAATTATTTAATGAATGTAATATATCATACTTGTTATTTCTTATAATTTATATTCTACTTTACTTGTAATATAAAGATATTATCTTAATTATATTTTTATAAATATAGTTATTTTAAGAGTAATAATTATATATTTAATTTATTAAAGTACATAGTTATTTTATTAAAATTATTATACTCACTATAGTTAAATAAAAATAATTATGTACATTTTTTTCTTCATATTTTCTTTATTTTTATATGTGGGTTCTTTAATAGCTTTTGCTAATACATCTATTATATAGATGTATTCAATATAGCTTGAGAAAAGGCCAAGGTACTTGTCATTGAGGACAAAGGATAGGGACCAAGATAGGGACCACATGGGTCACCACCTGCACAAGGTCCACCTCCAACCCAAATAGTAGCTATAGAAGGGGGTCTTATAGATCGGGGTCCAAATGATCAAAGGATTTTGGTCGTCTTATAGGAGCGAGACTAGACACATAAATATAGTGTGATGGATATAGATAGGAGCATGATGGTCTCTCCACATGACTTACGTAGGTTGTATCAAAGAATGATCAACTTAGGACTGAGCGTGATCAAGCTAGGATTGAGAGGGATGTTGAGGTTTACTCAATGATAGTAGGTCGAGTTACAACTGGCTTAGGAGAAAATACATAGACAATAGTTAGAGGCTATTACATAGGAACAGGGTTAGACAATCCCTTTGGCTCAGTACACCAAAGAGATTTGTGCCATACAAGCTGAGGCGACATATTACCAGACTTTGTATGACATAACAGTGCCTGCACATATGCGACAACCAAGGTTTTCTTAGAGGAGTGTTGTAGGTCTGAGAAAATCAAATGGTGAATCAGTGGGAAGACCTTTGCAGGTTCAGTTAGTGGGACATGGTGACCAACAACAGCCGATGGGACCACCACCTCCTTAGCCTCCATCCAATCAAGAGAATTGAGGGAGCTCGGGGTAGACCCATCTTGTATAGACTTTTTGTATCTATATTTTGATGTAGACATTCCTTGATGTATACACATTCATCATATGGATAGCCTCCTATATATTTTGATGTATATCACAAATTTGACATGTATATGACATTCATCTTTTTGATAATATATGAGAGGAGATCATTTTGATGTGATCATGAGATGGTGTTATGTTTTATGCATTGATCTTTTTATGATGTATGCTATTGATTATAGATGCAAATGTATTTATGGATGCATGTATTATGAGATATTTCATCTTTCCATGATGTGATGATGGATATCTAATTATTATGATGTTTATGATTTGCATGTTTCTAATGTTCTATGGATGCAAGATGTATGATATGGATGATAATATAGTCATGATTTCCTTTTTCTATTTTCATATGGTATATGTGATGACTATGTAGGATGGATGATATGAGATGCTACTGATGGTTTGTGGATTCAAGATGGGATGCATATATTTTGTTGTTGTCATGTCATGATACTTGGATGTAAAATGTTAGTATGATAGAATAAATGAATGAATGGATTAGTTAGAAAAAAATAGAAATGAGATAGAATAGAATGATGATGTTGATCAAGATACCAATAAATCTATGATTTGTGTTCATATTTTATTGGATATGTGAGGAAATAGGATAAAAGATTTTCTTTTTCATTTTAGATTATGTAACATAATATAGAGCAATCCTTATTTTGATATAGCAAGTAGACACGATGCACCAAGGTATGAAGAACCAGGGTGGAGTTGTATCTATTGCTTGGACTTTGACTTTGCAAACAAGATAGGTCATACCTGACATACAAACACCTTATTTTATCATGTGAGAAAATGAAGCCATTGAAGCAAGTAAACTGATGCACAAAAGGTATAAAGAACCTGATATGCACCAACCGTTGTATTACTTGAGACTATCCCTACACACACAAGGAAAGTATTTTCCAAGGTTGTATTACAAGAACATCCAACAAAAACAATAGACTAAAGCAATGACTATGCCCCATTACCTACCCATCTAGACATGCCAAGATATTGAAGATCAAGGTAGTTTTGAGTGAGCAGTGTAATGAGACAAAAAGATAAAACCAAAATAAAAGACCTACTAACGAACACATCAATGCTATCGTACCTCTTTCCAGAGAGTTTTTCTTTAGTTGATATTTGAAATGGTGTCTATTCTAGGAAAGATCTATTCGTTAAGACATTCATCAGATGTTGGTTTTCTAAATATTCAAGTTGTTGATATGAAATTTTGTTGACATGTTTGACAATGATCAAGACTCATAACTTTGCATGAATGTTTTGTGTTTCGATAATGGTTGTACTTCCTTCTATTTGTTTTTCCAAAGCTGAGGGTGATGATACTTATTATAGATGGAAATTATTATGGATGGATGAATAGTGGATGGTTGTTTTCTTTTTGGGAAAATTTCAAATGTTTTTGACTTTTTGAAATATTTTGAGGCTATTTTTGGTATTTGAAATTTTCTTATTTGTTTTTTCGTATTTTCATAATATTTGGATATTTTTGGTGTTTTGAAATATTTGGATGTTTTTGGGATTTTGAATGTAACTAGATGTTTTTGGTTTTTGAATGTATCTAGTTGTTTTTGGTTTTCAGGCAGCTTAGGTGATATACAAGAATCCATGCTAACAACTAGGTATAAGAGGATTCTCCATGTCATGTGTTAGACTACTTCGTTATAGGCAGGACTAGCTGACCTTAGGATAATGCCACGTAATATTGATAGCGATAGCTACTAGTTGAACACCAAGCCATGATATGGATGGAGATGAATGGATGGATGAAGATTTTATTATGGTGAGATGAAAAGAGTACTTAATAGATGGTAGATGGTGCTTATTTTCACAAGACACCTGTTTTCCAAGTTTTCACCAAGGTACTTACCCAAAGCGCCACCAAAGTGGTTTTCACTAGAGGATGATTTTTCTCTTTACTATTTTTTATTTTTTTTAAAGGTGCAATGTACCCATATTATTAGGAGTAAACACTTTTGACTAGAGCTATGAAATGGGTACAAGAGACCATAAGAAAAAACCAAACCCGTGAGCGCAATGACCCAATGAAGGCACAAGGCCTACGAGCACTTTGGCCCAGTGAGGGTTTGAACCCTAGTGGCTGTCACTACAACCAAGTGACTTGATTACCGAACCACGCCCTTATTGACAATTTTTCTCTTTACTATTTTATCTTTCATTTGGATTTTTCTTTTTTTTTGGATTTTTGGAATAAGATACCCCTCACGAGTTAGCCACATCGCTTGAGGTGATTGTTGTTGATAGGTACTTGCAACGGGTCCCCTTTAGGTGTTGCTAACTACTATGCTCCAGATCCATAGCTTGCAGTGATGACGAAAAGTCCCAACCAGTAAGGTTCAAATTGTCCTTTTTTGTCTTCATCCAATCGATTTTTTTATTCTCTTTCAGCATGAGGTCTCCTACTTGAAAATTTTGGCCCTTGATCTTCTTATTATAGCTTTTATGGAGTCAATTCCTATATGCTTGTAAGTGATCAATTTTTTATAGATGACGCTCATCCAAAAATTCAAGCTCATTTGACCTAGATGTTGCAATGAAACTCTCATTGATGGGAGCTCAACCTTAATGGGTAAGATAGCTTCAATTCCATAAACTAAGGAATATGGAGTAGCACCTGTTGGTGTTTTGATACTCGTTCGATAAGCCCATAAGGCAAGATTTAATTGTAAGTGCCAATCCTGACTGAAAAATTATTAACTATCTTTTTCAAGGTCTTTAGGATAGTTGTTTTAGATGCTTCTACTCAAGGTTGTTTCCTTTAGGGTAGTAGGGTGTAGAGAAATGATGTTGGATATTGAATTGGTTGCAAATTTCTCAAACATCTTGGTTTTTGAAAGATGCTCCATTATATGTGATAATGGCTTGTAGAACACCATAGTGGAAAATTGCGTAGTTTAGGATGAATTTGGATATATATTTTCCTATGATATATGTCATGGGAATGGCTTTTATCCACTTTATAAAACACTTGGTGGTGGTGATTATGAATTTATGGTCATTAGATTAGGTAGGCATTATCTTCCCAATGAGATCAATCCCCCACTATGATAAAGGCCATGGTATCGTGATAAGTCTTAATTCCTTAGTTAGAGCATGGACGGGATCACCATGCTATTGACATTGTAAGCACTATTTCACAAATTTATTAGCCTCTCGTTCCATGGTAGGACAATAATGTCCCATTCTAAGCAACTTATTTGCTAAGGTAACACCACTCAAATGTGACCCGCAAACTCCTTCATGTATCTCTTTTAACATAGTTGAAGCTTCTTCAAGGTTAAGATATCTGAGTAACATTCCACCAAGACTTTTTCGGTAAAGGGTATCACCAATGATGACAAAGTGAGAGGATATTTGGATAAATCTTTTGTAGAGGTTACTAGTAAGGTTGGATGGAAATATAACATCATGGAGGTATAGGTAAATATTGTGGTACCAAGGGGAATTGAGACCAAATATTTCACATAAAAATTCTAATTTAGGGATTTCAAAAGTCAGTATGAGAAGCTGATCAACAAAAAAATTGCATTTCAAGCTATTATGTGGCATGCCTAGTAAAGATCCAATAGTTCCCATGGAATTTGCTACTTTTTTGCTAGCTCTTGGAATCTACTCAAAGGTGATGACTATGAAGTATTATTTAAAGCTATCTACCATTCTTTTATATGACATCAACTTATCATCCATATTTTGGTAGTCATCATTGACTTGTATTACCACTAGTTGGGAATCACCATAGATCTAGAGTTCTTGGATCTTCCATTGAATAGCAATTATTAATCCTGTGATGAGGGAATTGTACTCTTCTATGTTGTTAGTGCATGGAAAAGCTAGCCTATAGGACTTTGAAATGCAATCACCTTGAGGGGTGATGAATAAAATACCCGCTCCTAATCCGTGATGTGTATGGGAACAATCAAAGTGTAGCTTCCATAAGTTTGTCGATGTTATGGTGAATATTCCTTCATCTACAAATTCAGATACCCAAAGATTCTAAACATATATGGGAGCTTCTACCAATTGATATGTGATGACTTGTCCTTTGATAACCTTTTAGTCCACATACTGAATGTCAAATTCACTTAGGATCATTACCCATTTAGCCATACAACTTGTGATAGTTTCCTTTGATAATAAGTATTTCAATGGTTCAACCTTAGAGATAAGAAAGTAATCTAATGGATAAGCATGTAGTTTCATAGCTTTTGTGAAGAAAAAACTAATACTAGACAAGCTCTTTCAATTAGGGTGTAGTTAAGCTCATATTTGTGTAAGGCCATTTTGATATAATAGATAGCTCTTTCTTTTCTTGATTCATCGTGTTGTGCTAAGAGAGCTTGTAATGTTGCTAATGTAGTTGAAATGTACAATATCAATGGTTTATCCACAATGTGTAGCATCAATACTAGTGGTATGCAAGGTAATCCTTCAACTACTAGAAGGCCTATTGGAAATTATGATCCCGTTTAAATGCTACACCCTTGTGAAGAAGGTGCGTGAATGGAGGAAAATTTTCTACCAACTATGCAATGAATCTCCTGATAGATTGTAGCTTCCCTTGTATACTATGGATTTTCTTTAGTTTTTAGGTAGTTGCATCTCAATAATGGCTTTGAATTTGGTAGGGTCCACTTCGATTCTCCTTCATGATACTATGTATCCCAAAATATTACCTAAAGTGACTCTAAAGACACATTTCTTTTGATTTAGTCTCAACTGATACTTCTTTAGGTTGTCAATAATTTAAGCTAATAATTCAAGATGACCTTTTCTTGTGATATATTTTGATAATATGTCATCTACATAATCTTTCAGAATCTTATGAAACATGTTGTGGAAGATTACAGTCATCACTCTGATATACTGGTGCATAATTTTTGAGACCAAAGGGCATAACGTTCCAGCAATAGGTACCCCATGGAAATGTGAATGTGGCATTATGTTGATCCTCATGTGTTATCATTATCTCGTTATATCTTGAAAATCTCTCCATGAGAGACAAAATCTCATGTCCAACTATAAGATCCACAATGATGTCAATGTTTGGCAATGGAAAATCATCTTTAGTACATGCTTTATTCAAGTCTCTAAAGTTTCTGCATATCCAGATGCCCCCAGTGGATTTTGATATTGGTACGATATTTGAAACCAACTCTGGATAGTCAATAGGTCTTATGAAACCCATGTACCCGTAGTATTCTTACATATCAAGTTCAATAAAAACCCTACTTTGTGATCAAAAAAAGGTATGCCTTCTTAGAGCCCCATTAGTTTTGTGATAGCCTCATCATTTTTGAATAAATCAAGAACTAGTCCTTGTTGTTGGTCCTAATCTATGAGCTAGGGGTAGATGAGTTTGAGTTCATTGTTTTGGATAGGGGATGTAAATGATGTGGTAGTGATGGTGTATATAGAGGCATTTTCAAATAATTTTATTATACACATGTGTAAGTCTTCAATATCCTCATCATCAAATGGATTTAACCAAGGAGAATCTTCAAATTTCTCAATAAATATTTTTTTCAATTAGAGAGGTCACATTTTTGTTTGAGTTGTACCTAATACCTTTATTCTTTGATCAGTTTTCTAAGATGATAGGTTCACAAAAACCTTTTTGTTTCAAGCAAAGTCCAGTAATGCTTGTATAGCCCATATTTTTGATCAATTGATAACCTTTGCTACTTGGATCCATGGGAAGAGGACCTTCTTCTTGTTCCTCTTGAGATACCCATTTTGAGAAATTGACTTCATATATGACCTCGACATTTAGCTCTCACCATCTTTGAAAGGTATTTTTTCTACCTTGATTATTTTAGACACTTTCTCAATATGATGGAAGTTTCATTATTTGGAACTTGGAGGAATATGTGATATTTCTCTTCTAGACATTTGTAGTAGTAGAAAGGTTCGGGTTCATCATGAATGGTAATGTCCTCTTCAATGTATGGAAACTTTAGACACTGATGATAGGTATATGCAATGGCCTACATGATATGGATCCATGAGCAACCCAAAAGGATGTTGTATGGCAAGTGAAGGTCTAAGACTTGACATGTTGTCTCAGCTATTGCAAGACCTACTTATATAGGTAGCTTTATTGTTCCTTCTGAGTCCCTCTCATTATCATCATATGCTCTAATGGTTATTGTATACACCTAAAATCGGTCACAACATTTAATTAATTAAATTCTAGTTATTTAATTAATATTCAACTATGTATAAATAAATTCGCAATTTATTTATATTTTTCATATCCTTTAATTCTTCAAATCTAAAAAAATCATATTCTTCTAATTTAATTATTATTATTATTTTTTTAAAGTTTGTTTTAATTAATTAAGTTTCACTAATCTTAGATTAGGAATTCAAGCACGTCTACAACTTTTTATGCCACCTCACCAAGGTCAAATGAAATTAAATAATTCTAATTTTTAAATTAGAATTATTTTCAAACACATGGCTTATTCCTCACACACTTGATTCTCCCACACATTTGGCATCCACTTTTGAATAGAGTTATCATGCAGGTTTATCCTTTGAGCTTGGGAGCACTTTGGAGTCTTATAATTAGTTTTTATACAATGTTTTACATAATAGTTAGATCTTAGACTAACACTTTGCTTCATAGTTGCATTTTATTTCATCCTTTGCATCATAGTTACATTTTAGATTAGTATATTTAGAGTTTTCATTTGAGCATATGTAGAATCATATAGATCACCACCATTTTTCCATTCATCATAGTCACCCATCATTCATTATAATCATCCATCATTCATCATAGTATCCATCATCATTTCTACCATTTAGTTTCATGTAGGAATTTAATTAGCGTGCATGTTAAATACTAATCTTGTTTCTTAAGTGTCATTCTAACAACCTTTGTGCACATAGAAATCTGAGGGCCAAGAGGTTAAAGGAATCATTAAGAATAGAGGACAATGAGACGTTCTTAAAAGATTTGTTAAATTGAAATTTAGAGTAGCTTCTTTGCTTTGAATCTTTAATATAATTCGTTTCATTAAGGTTTGTGTTGATACTAACTTTCCACATTTCACACACGCACAAAATGTTGCCCACCGTGGGGTCCTATCCCGTTCTTTTTAACATTATGGAAAATTTATGTTCGCAGGTTCAAACATGAGACTTTTGGCACAAATGACACTTTCTTTGGTGCATATTGTCTCCATTCTGGTGCATTTTGTAGTTTCATTATTTTTCACTAAATCTGAGAGCTAATACTTTGTGTTTTTGTCTTGTAGGTTTCCCAAATTCGTTGTCAAAGACTCAAACATAAACTACTAACATATTGCAAGGGTTGGAAGTGATTTAATTGTTTCCTTTTGGTTAAGTTAGGAACACAACTTAATTAAAGGATTAATGAATACCATGTCTTTCATGCTTAATGGTTGGTAGGAAATGGATGGTAGGCATATTCTCTTCCCTGAACTAGGTGACCAAAAAGCTAGACCCATTCATGTTTATCTGCGAGTGTGAGTGGAGAATATAGCGTGTGTTCTCTCTTTATTCATGCAAAATAAATAGTGATTGAACTACGGGTATACTTGCTTGCTTTTATTTATCTTAGAGGGATTGCCTTGTAGTGGGAAAAATCACCCAAGGGAAGGACCCAACTGGTAACACGCTAAAGCCAAGCGACTTCTAGTTGGTATATAAATGTGGATACTGGAACAAAGGCCAGTATCAAGAGGATAGTTTCGACGAGAAGGGAAACAATTGTCTCTCGCCACATGGTTTATCCCCCATGAACGAAATTTCCATAATAGAACCCTTATTATAGTTTGGCCAAAAACCTTTATCTATTCTTTGGTGCAGCAATGGTCGTTGCAAAGGAATCCACATTCTCATAGTTTTTAGTAGAGATGATTAGCTTCCCATGGGAGTTTTATGGGGGCTAGAATCTTGGTTGACTTGAGAAGTGAGTGCACTATAAGGGGGAGCCCGTGTGGCTAAGCTTCTGAATTCATCCACTAAGAATAAGTGTGGTTTGGGTAAAACCCACGTGGAATCCAAAAGAATACAATATTTCACAACCTTAGGATTGTACATTGCTTGATGTGTCTTTATCAAATTTTTTTCAAAACAACTTTTTAAAAAAACATCATATGTCGAAAGTGAAAACCTTGATTTAGAATAACATTCATTGAAATGACCAAATCTCTAACTGGAAAATCTAAAGAATCATTTTTTTTTTCAAGAAACAGTGTTGTTCTCCTAGTCTGGCACATCTTGTAAACCTTCTAGTGCATATTGGCTACTTTCTGGTGCATCTTGCACCTATATTCACGCATATTGTCCAAGTTACCAGAGTCAAAACTTGCTTTTGGAGCCTTGTAAAACTTTATGGCACATCTTGCTAGTCTTGCAGCACATCTTGCACCTGTTTAAACCTATTTTTCACCTCGTCTGATACATCTAGTACTTGTTCTGGCAGATTTTGCACCTATTCTGGCGCATTTTGCACATGTTCTGGTGCATTTTGCACTTGTTTTGGTCCATTTTGTAGATCAAAAAACCAGTGACCTAAATTCATCTCTTGTCTGACAGTCAGTCTCATCCCTGGAATCCTCAGTAGTACACAATAGAGTCTAAACATGTGCTTTATCAAATTATTTCATGAAAGATTAAAGTCTAGAAACCAAAGTCCATAGTTCTTAGTCCAAAAGCTCATAAAAAACGTCTCTCAACACTTTATGAATTTAGGGAGATATTGGTCTTCAATTTCTACAAAAGAGCTTCAAGGAACAATCCCAACTTGTATTCGTTTTACTATTGTCAAAATCCAAGACTTTTCCAAAGATTTGAGTATCTTGTATAGGAAGAAAAACTTGTCCCCTATTTCATAGTTCGAACCAAAATTTTAGAACCTTCTCAAGTTCATAATTATTTCTTAGGTATCTTAGAGTCTAAACTTGTAAAAATTAACCTCTACAAGTGGAATTCTCCCACCTAAACCAAGATCTAACATATCAAAGTGCCAAAACCATCAAATTTATCACACCTTTGATTATTAAGCCTAGTTTCGTCATCGGGATTTTTCATCCTTTCATCATGAAACAAAGCTATATAATAAAATCCAACTTAGTCTCATTCATAGAATTTTTCATTCTATTTGACTTAGTTGTAATGCTTGGAATTCTCCCAAACATAAACCAAAGTTTAGTCAAAGTACAACACTTGTATGCCCATTCAAACAAGGTTACAAAATTAGAAGCTCAAGGAAAAGAAACTTGAAACACAAAACATTGAAACTCCAACAATCAAAACTCCTAACACTGAAATGCAAACCATCGAAACTCCAACTATCGAAACTCAAAATAGTGATACTCAAAATAATGAAACTCAAAACACCATGGCTAAGGTTGAAGAGAATCCTTTCTATGGACTCAACAACACTGAAGGGGAAGAAGTAACTGAAGAAGATATTCAACATGCTGAACAAGACCCCAATTTCCACAAATGTTTAGAAAATATTTTCAAAAGAAATGGGGAAAAATGCCTCCTTATGAACTAGCTAAACAAGGTGCCAAATTGTTGTATGACTTTGATGTAAATCAACTGAAAGCACCTCCCAAAAAACCCAAAAATGATCCTGAACAAGTAGTTACCTTGACTCATCTAGTAAAGAACCTCCAACAACAAATGCTTGACATACAAAGGGGAACTTCAAAAGGATACTTGATCCAAGGTGTTTGTCTATATTTGTTTGATCAAAGTATTCATGTGATTCCCTTTCCAAAACATTGTGAATTCCCTATGTATGACAAATACAATGGAAAAACCAATCCCATCGATCATGTGAGGGAATTTAGAACCATGCGTCTTGAATTTTCCTATGAGGAAACTTACTTGATGCAACTATTTACATGTAGCTTAGGAGGACAATTCCTTGAATGGTTTTCCAAACTGACTCCACCAATTAACACCTTTGAGGAATTAGTCAACAAGTTCATCACCCAAGACTCTTACAACATCCAACATGACATCACCATGAAAGATCTTTGTAACTTGAAACAAAAGAAGGGTGAATCGTTCCTTGTATTCTTGCAAAAATGGAGAAGCCTATTTACATGATATTCTTTTCCCATACCTGAAAAGGAAAAAATAGAAATCTTTATCGACAACCTAAATGACAAGATGAGTTATAGATTGGGATTGCAATGTCCACCAACCTTCGAAAAGTTGATTGAAAATGGAATAAAAATCAAAGAGGCTTTAGTCAAGAGAGGATTCATCAAAATTTACAATGAAAACAACTCGTCAAATTCCTCCAACATTACAACAACAATGATAAACCAAATTTTTGGCATTGAAACAAGAATGTGGGTAACAGTGATGGCATAGTTGAAAACCAAAATGCAAAACCTGTATTCAACTTAACAGCAGCTACCACCAAGACATATCAAAACAACAACCAAAACAACAATCAAAGTAATGTTGAAACCAAACCACCACCATATCAAGTGTCATCAAATAGCTGAAGGTTCATACCTTTAGGACCATCATTGGAATTAGCATTGAAAGAGCTTCTTGAAGCTAAAGTCATAACATTACGAGAGGCACAAGATTATAACCCACAAGTTAAACCTTGGCGGTGGAGTGATGCTCATTTTTGTGACTTTCATTGAAACAAAGGACATAAGACAAATGACTATATACAACTAAAAGATTTTATACAAGACTTGATTGATAACAAGACCATATTTGTATAAGGACCCCAAACGAACAATGATCAGGGAGCATTCAAGAACACTCTACCAAACTATGAAAAAGGCGAGTCTTCTTTATCAAACAACAAAGGAAAGAATGTAAACTGTCTATGAGACTACCATTCTTAACATTTTTGTAGTTCACAATTAGATTCATGATGAACAAGACATTGTACGAGCTAATTTGAAAGTATTTCAATCCCAAGGTATGGTGGGACACACGACCACACCTCATTTCCTAACATTTAATAAAAATGATGATACATCACTCACCCATCCGCATAATGCTCCACTTCATATTGAGGTTTTGATCCATAAATTTCTAGTCAAACGCGTTCTAATAGATGGAGTAGCAAGTTTAAATATCTTCTCTTTAAATTTTATACATTCCTTGGGATATTTAGAAAATGTAATAGACTCCAGTAAAAAGATTACCATGAAGGGATATGATCCAGAAGAGCACTTATCTAAAGGATCAGTTACTCTACCAATTAGAATTGGCCCTATGGTGAAAGATGTGGTTTGCCAAGTCCTTGATCTCCCCTTGACCTATAATATCCTCCTTGGAAGACCACAGATACATGAAATGCAAGTAGTTTCCTCTACATACCATCAATGCTTGAAATTTTCTCATGATGGAGTTGAAATCACAATACAAGGAGATCCTAATTCTCTCTTGTCTAGCCATAATCAAAGTCCTAAAGTTGAAATCACCATCCCTAGCAATTGTGAAGCATCCCCCCTCAAATAAATGTTGATCCTAAAACCGTCAAACATCCACTCCAGTCACTGTACTATCAAACCCCAAAGTCAAAATTCATGATCTGGGATGTGGAGAATATTGTCTGGATAAGTTGCTAATAAATGACACTGCTACTGTTGTTGAAAAAGGTCATACTTCAAACAATGATGTTGAGACTGCTACATAAGAAATGCAAAAAGATGACCATGCTAGGATTGAAACCTTTTGGGATCTTGATGACACACCTACCCTTTCTATATCCAGCTGCACACAAGCTTTTGATACCTATGATAACTCCCTGTTTGACCAGGATATCTATGATAACCCACTCTTTGACCATGATCTTGCTGAGGAAATACACTCATCATCCTTCCATCACACTTTCCCTAGGCTAGGGTTTGAATCTCCTAATGTTCCATCTATCAAGTCATCTTTCCAAGTCACTAAGGATGTGCAAGCCTCCGTTGATGTTAGTAGTACCGAAAAGGATAGTATCAAAGACTCCATTGATGGCATCACCACTCCCACTCCATTCATCTCACCCAAATCCATCTACCTTGTAGACATGGATCAACAAGTATCATCTAAAGCAAATATAAAGGAGGCAAATCATAAATCAAAGGTAAAAATTCCTTTTTCAAAAGGAGATTCAAAATCAAAAGAAAGCTTGCCACAAAAGAAAAATAAAGAGAAGTCCCTTAGCCAAAATAAAAAGCTATTGGACAAATCAAAAGAAAGAAAAGGATGAATCAAAGTCCCTTAGCCAATACAAAAAGCTATTGGACCAATCAAAAAGAAAGAAAGATCTAGACAAGTCCCCTAGCTAAAATAAAAAGCTATCTGACAAATAAAAAATCAAAGTAAAAAATAAAAGTGAGCAAAAGTTGATCTCCAAACATGCCTCTCCCTCAAAACTCATTGGGGGAATCTATCAAAGAAGAAAATCAAAGAAAGAACTTGTTGATTCATGGTCTACATCCATGTCACTTATACTGCATATTCTGTTTCACCCATCCATGTTCACATACCCGCCATATCATTACACCTCCACTGGTGATGTCTTTCAATGCATCTTTGATGGCGACCCCTTCACATACTATAACTCATCGGTTGTCCAAGTTCCTTTTTTTTGTAAGCCTAATTACCCACATAACGTGCACATTAGGGATCCTATCATAGCCTCTTTCATCTGTCACCTCTATCGTCCATCATACTTGCCACTCGTACTCCTCATTCCGATTGGGTCTTTTCATCTAGCACGATCATTCACACAGGATTAGGGCACTATTGTATCAGTCTTCGGATCAGGAGCATATCAATTTTCCACACCAGAAGGGGATTTATTTGATGAACCCCTCAACAACCTGCATCACAAGAAGTTCTACACCTGAATCATCTAGTGCATCAGAAAAAGTCCTGAAAAAATACAAAAACATAAGAAAATATCCTTCAAAAATAAAAAGCAAAAAGAAAAAAAAAGTCTATCAAAAATTTAAAAAAAAAAAGAAAAAGAGAAAAATACAAAAAAAGTGAAAAATAAAAAAAATCATAAAATCTGAAAAAGTGCAATAAAAACAAGTAGTGAAAACCTGGCAATAGGCACTATTTGTGATAGGATAACTTTTCCATCTATTTGAGCATGTTGACCATTTGCTTTTGTCATCCATCTACCTATCCTTGGAAAGCACCATGTACATATCCTGGCATCACGGTCATGTCTCACCCTAGGCTGGGGGAAAAATCCTCAACTCACTAGGGGCAATAAACTTTGAGCTTGAACCAACAGACAAACAGTAGTAGTACAACACAACCCAAAGCATGATTATTGTGCAACTCAACATTGAACATCAAACACCATCAGAAATACATGAACACATCAACCAAAAATCCAAATCAATCAAACCAAAAACAAACTTCACATGGATGATGTTCCTTCTGAATCAAGGGCTTATCACGCCAAACACAAATTTTTAATTGTTGTACTTTGATTTTTATTATCATATCTTTGGAGCCCCTTGATGATGTATTGAACTAGAGGAGCCAAGAAGGAGAATGATTTTTCTTTGTCTGTTGTTTGTGAGTTTATCATTATTATTGTGTAAATTGTCGTGGGATGTGCTCTACAAAGTATCACTAATGACATTCTGAATTTGCATAGGAAAACGATTAACTCTTGTCTGTTTACGCAAACAATACTCAGTTCATCTCGGTTTAATTAGACTTAGATGCTTGTGTTAAGTTGCACTATCAAACATCATGGAGTAGTACTCAAGTCATCATGGTCTAAATATACCATCAATGATTGTACTCAGTTTCAACATTTTAAAGGCTCAATGATGATAAAAAGCACAACAAATTGGCTATTACAATGACAACATTTGCATACTAGATCTGCATGGTTATATTATATTGCATCCATGATAGTTTTGCATCTGTATTTATGGGTTTTCCAAGGTTGAAATGATTTCACAATGATGTTATCTCTCACATTAATGGATTGAGTACACTTGACATTACCATAAACACATCATTTTCATATAGTTGCACATTAGTTTCATCATCAGTTACATACATCACATATGCATTATCACATCATTCATCCATCTATGCATCACATCATAATATCCACATCAAAAAACACAAAAAGAAGTGCATTGCATCTCACTTGCATAATCAAAATAATTTTATCAATTATTAATGGATTAAGAAATTGGTCCATTAAGAAGATGGAAAGACATATCCAGCTGAGTAAGATTTCCAAGAAGAAAAGAATCTCTATTTTAATAGGGGCATAATTGAACTTGATGCATCTATAATTGAACTTGATGCATTACTAAAATCATGTATTCCTTTAATAAAATGGATCTTGGATTCACATAAGAATATTGAAAGACATATCCAACAAAGTAAGATTTCCAAGAACAAAAAGTTGTTGAAAAACATGATTGATTAACAAGGATATAATTCCCTTGTTATGAACATCTAAAACTAGTAGTGAAGATGAATTTGTTATTACTTGAAAATCCAAGAATGATAAAGGACTCACTGGATCAACATAATCATGCATTATCATATTATCATTGCATACATTCCATAATCATCATTACATCACCTCGTCATTACAAAGCACCATAATCATCATGATCATCATCACATATAAACATCACATAAACATCAATAGAAATATGCATTATCATGTGTTCATTTCATACATCATTCATTCATCCATTACACCATTTATTTGCATTAGAAAAGTATAAAAACATAAAATGCATCACATATAATTTGCATAATAGGATCCATCACATACATCATATAGGCATCATTCATAAAACATCATAGAATCATAACACACAAATTACATCCTCATCAACATCATAAGCATCATAATCATCATCATAAAATAGAAAATGCATTCATAGCATATCATATCATCATCATATAGAACATCACATAGCATCATAAAATAGAAACCAAATGCATCCATCATAATCATCATTACATATAAACATCATATAGACACATATATCAATCATTATCATCTCCACATGTCATATATAACTCAAAATGATGTCAAAGTGTACAAGGATATCCAAAGGTATAAAGAGATACATCAATATCAAAAATGGCAGTGTATCATAATGTCTCAAATCAAGAGGTACATCATCAATGTCTCAACTTAATCAGTGTATACATCAGGTCTTGGTACATCATCAAGTCTTAGTACATTAATCAATCCTATACTAGGGCATATCAATCAATCAGAGAAGTCAAACCACATCTCCCAATAAAATATTAATCCACCTGCACCAAATGTAGAAATCCTCCTATGATCATAACATATCACAAATCAACAATCTTATCATTCAATTCAACCTCGCCTATCATGAGGTTCATCAATCAATGCACCTCTCCTATTATGAGGTTCATCAATCAATTCAAGCTCGCCTATCATGAGGTACATCAATCACTCAAACTAAAATTGATCCTCGCCTATCATGAGGTCAATTATCAATCTATCATCAACTTCGCCTATCATGAGGTCAATCAATCAATCATCAATCTATCATCAACTTCGCCTATCATGAGGTCAATCAATCAGTCATCAATCTATCATTGATCATATCCTATTATGAGGTCAATCATCATCATCCCATGATTGATCCTCACCTATCATGAGGTCAATCATCAATCTATCATTGATCCTCACCTATCATGAGGACAATCATCAACATACTATCATTGACCCTCACCTATCATGAGGTCAATCATCATCATCCTATGATTGATCCTCACCTATCATGAGGTCAATCATCAACTATCACATCAACATCATCAAATCAATTGGCTGAACATGCTCATCAAACATCAAACACAAGGAGGAAACATAAGGCATCAATTCATCAAATCACTCACTCACAAGTTTTCAAATTTCCAAAGGCTCAAATGAACTTTCTAATCACACTTTTTAACCTTTTAAGGTTAATTAAGTGTCATTTTATGGGGATGTTTTATTTTTCAAAGGGGCCCTAATTAATCAATTTCATAACCTGGTGGCTTATACATCATTTTTCGGGAGATAAATCATTTTTGATGCATAAATTTTTTAGATCATCATCAAATCATCAAAATTTTAAATTTTTTCCAAAAATCCTAAAAATTCAAAAATTCATCGATTTATCTCCTGAGGGGGCATATATCCGTCATCACCTGAAAATGAACATCTGGGGCATCGAAAATTTTATTTTCTTAGCATTGGTATCAAAATTTTCTATCAAGCAATATGTAAACACATTACTTCAAAGAGGGGAAAAATGTATAGACCTAAAATCGGTCACAACATTTAATTAATTAAATTCTAGTTATTTAATTAATATTCAACTACATATAAATAAACTCACAATTTATTTATATTTTTCATATCCTTTAATTCTTTAAATCTAAAAAAATCATATTCTTCTAATTTAATTAAATAAATGAATTTTTAAAGTTTATTTTATTTAATTAAGTTTCACTAATCTTAGATTAGGAATTCAAGCACATGTCTACAACTTTTTATGCCACCTCACCAATGTCACATGAAATTAAATAATTCTAAGTTTTAAATTAGAGTTGTTTTCAAACACATGGCTTATTCCTCACACACTTGATTCTCCCACACATCCACTTTTGAATAGAGTTATCATGTAGGTTTATCGTTTGAGCTTCGGGGCAGTTTGGAGTCTTATAATTAGTTTTTATATCATGTTTTGCATCATAGTTAGATCTTAGATTAACACTTTGCTTCATAGTTGCATTTTATGTCATCCTTTGCATCATAGTTGCATTTTAGATTAGTATATTTAGAGTTTGCAGTTGAGCATATGTAGAATCATATAGATCACCACCATAGTATCCACCACCGTTTTTCGATTCATCATAGTCACCCATCATTCATTATAATCTTCCATCATTCATCATAATATCCATCATCATTTCTACCATTTAGTTTCATGTAGGAATTTAATTATCTTGCATGTTAAATACTAATCTCGTTTCTTAAGTGTCATTCTAATAGCCTTTGTGCACATAGAAATATGAGGGCCAAGAGGTTAAAGGAATCATTAAGAATAGAGGACAATGAGACGTTCTTAAAAGATTTGTTAAATTGAAATTTAGAGTAGATTATTTGCTTTGAATCTTTAATATAATTCATTTCATTAAGGTTTGTGTTGGTACTAACTTTCCACATTTCACACACACACAATTATCCCTTTTTCTCTTTCAATAACCTCCTTAGAGTATCCCAAGTGTTTGACCAATTGAAGGGTACAAATCTTTAAGATTGCTCAATTCAAGCAAGCTCTCATGAGCAATTCCCAGGAACCAGTGATGAGATTAATTTTGAGCCAGATAAACCATTGAGATTTTAAGAAAGAATATATGTGTCGAAACCAGAAGAGTTGAGGAATATAGTGTGGAGAGAGGTTCACTTCACACCATATTCAGAATGGCTTAGCATAATGAAAAATTTTGGTTGAAGTTGAGCCAGTATGATTTTGGAAGGGAATGAAGAAGGATATTGTAAGGTATGTAGTAGAAGGTCTAGAATTCTAGAGAGTGGAAAGGGAACAATATCACCTGGGAGGATTTTATACCTCATGAGATATTAGAATGGGAGTAGTAGATCTTTAGTACATGGTCTTATTATGTCTGGAAATAGGAATAATCCAATGTTGGTAGTGGTGAATGAACCCACCAAGTTAGCCATCTAATACTCGAGAATTTGTTAAATAAATCACTAGGCATAGCTCGCAAGTTTGTATAAATAATTCAGGTTTCATTGTGTTCTTGAGAAGATTATCTCACAAAGGGACACTCATATAACTTAAAGGTTTTCCAAACCTTATTCACCTCACTTGGAACTTAGTTGAACATAAGTTTAGCACATCCTTAGGTAAGACAGATGGTCAGAAAAAGAGAGTAAACTAGGAATTTGAGGACCTATTGTGAGTGTATTGTATGGATTAGCCATACAAGTGGGAGGAATATCTTCCACATGTAAGAGTTTTCATACAATAACCTCTATCTTTAAAAAGGATCTATTTGAAGCATTGTGTGGAAGAAAGTGTCAAAATCCTATTAGTTGGGATAAGCTAGAAGATAGGATTAGCCTTGGTCTAGAAATGCTATCAAAGATTGAAGAACAAATCAAGTTAATCAAGAAAAGGATAGTGGGAGCCCACATTAGACATAAAGCTCTGTTGTTAAATGAATACTGAGACAACTATTAGTAAGAGAAATAGTGCATGAATTGTGCAAGCTCCATCTACGTATTAACAATGTAGCTATGCAAGGTCCAGTGGGACCATATTGCAGAGGACAATGCTATGAGAGAAAAAAATATATAAGGAAATCAAACAAAAATTTCCCCATCTTCTGCGTAAATTTAAAACTTGAAATTAAGAATTTTTCATTATTTGTTATATGTTATGATAGTTTACATCATCGAGGATGATGATTATCAAGGGTGGGGGGGGATATGTTACATCCCACCCTAAATTACTAAAATTACTTTTCACTTTATGGTAATTAATGTGATAAGACATGAGACTATGGAATCTAGAAATTTATATTCTGATAAATTTGTGCAATGTTAGATTATTGCATTTAAATGGAATGATGATGACTATCTAATGAAATAAATATGATGAAATAGTATGAGATGATGCTATTTTCTTCAAATTCATTATTAATAAAAATGCAATGATATGATCATGATTTAATGCTTTCCAAGATAACTACCATTGTTTTCTTGAGTGAAAATGCAAGAGTGATCCAAGCACCTCCAAAGAGAAAGAAGGGGAGTATCACCTAGGAGAAGGGATAAGTTGTGAATCTTCTGGTAATGCCATCTAAGCTTAGCATTGACCAAGTACTGTTTCCCATAAAACTATTGAGTCTAAGGATGTCTCTAGGATTCTTGGAGGTAAGCCAACCTAAGTCAGCTTAGTTGTGTCATCCGTTTTGGTTTGGTGTGGCTACTTTGGGGTTTATTAATTTTATTTTTTCTATACATATATAAGAGAATATATATGAAGATGCATATATGTGAGAATAAGTAAACATATGTAAATATAAATGTGTATATACATACATGGATGCATATGCACGTACATAGACAAAACTACATGCCAACATATGTGCATATACATTCACACATGTATAAACAAATATATGCATGCATATGCATTTTCATATATGTGAGCTGGCTAATATCGCCATGGGGTTGGTGTTTTAACTCATTCTTATTTTAAAAAACCTCGTTATACTGTGTGATAGCTCAACTCAGTCAAAGAGGAGTATATATGTATAGAGGTGGCATAGGTATGAATATTCATGTTTTGTTTTAAATGTCCTTATGAACTATAAAAGTCGCAACCTGAGATAATGAAGGCTATAATAGTTCTAATGTATTTCAAATGTCATTAAAGTCTTAAAAGGCCACAGTGCTCAACCAAGGGTTGCACAAGTTTGAACTATGTGTAATATAGGGAAAGACCACATTTGGATTTGTGGAAAGTTGCTCAGTGAGCTATCAATAACCATTTTAAATATAAATCAATTTGTAAATAATTATTGAAATTGATGGCAGCCAAAATCTTTATGGAGCCATATTTGGAAGTAGTTTGTGGGTAAATAGGGTGAAACTGATTGTGCAATCAACTATTAAAAATGCTTCTCTCCTTTTATCCTATCAGAGTAATCTTTGAAAGATAGTTGCTAATATTTTTGCAACCCCTTGGTAACTTCTTGGCGGTGATTGGTTATCTGATAACTAAATCAAATCATTGCAATCTTAGAATATAAATATTCTAATTGATAATGGTAAAGCGGTTGGAGAGAGGAATAATTGATGCTAATCTGATATAATACATTCCTTTTAAGAATTTCATAAGAAGTAAACTAGCAGATGCAACCAGTCGATATCCATTTCTTATAGAAAGAAACTCGGAGGAGATAGTTGGAGCTTGGTAGAGTAGTTATGTGAGTGAGTGAGGAAGTCACTCTTAGAGAATCACCATTGGCCTATGTAAATGAACAACATTCTACACCTTTAAAGCTCACAAGTAGGCAAGTGATTCTTCACTAATCTTACCATTTTCTTATTTGCAAACAAAATTTTATGAATGGTGTATAAAGAGATGCTTGTGATTGGATTTAGCTACCTTTCAGTTTCATGAAAAAATCCTTCAAGTAGCTTTGAGATGGCTAAGTTGAGTCTTGTATCTTTCCTGGGTTCTTGGAATAGGTTGAATCCTTAAAAAAAAAACTAAGTTATGAGAATACATATTCAAAATTTTTTTTTTCTTTTTTTGGTTTATGTAAATGACTTCATGGAGATTGTAAAACTCCTCCTTAATAGTAGAGGAAATTGGCTTGAGTTCCTTGAAAAATTTGAGAGATTTTTTGTATGACATAACTCTAGATAATTTCCTGAATGTGTATGTGAAGATTAAAAAGTTGAATCTTGTTATGAGAGTTTTTAAACCAAGATTAAATATTGTGAGGAAAGAAGAAGTAATAAATTAATAAGCATAGCTAGGTGCTAAAGTGGAAATATTACCTATGTTGTAAAAGGATAGAGTCCTTGATTTCTTCTTGATAAATGAATTGCAAATTGAATTGATTTTTTAAAATGCAAAGTTTCTTTTGGCATAAGTGTCCAAACCCTTCTAAGGTTTTATACCAAGTAAGATACCATCCAATGAAGAGTATTATGTGCTTGAAGTTTCTTGGTTACCTGTTGACCAGTTGGGTCAAGTTTATTGTTTATGTTGGCAAGTGAATGACATGATGACTATCCATGGGAGTAGAAACTCTTTGTACTCCATTTATAACTTAAACTAGTGGCATATTCCAAGACCATGTAGTCACATTAAGTAACTTGGGAGTTTGTAATGAAATGAAACCAAACCAACTCAATCAAGTTATCACTAGAAAGTCAAGTAATGTTGAGTAAAAGTCTTCTTTATGTTTACTATTGATTGAATAGCAAGTTCAAGTCAACTTAGGTCAAAATATTTTAAAGGACTAGGTGTATATCTCGATGATGACACTGTGACATCAATATTGCTAAAGAATCCTAAGAATAGGTGAGAAGGTTAAACCTTTTGTTTTGTGTTAGGGATTGAATTGAAGACAATAGCCTGGGCCCCAGAGGTTACAAAAGCATAACAAGGGAATTCAATGTTCGAGTTATTCTTTTTACCAAACAAGTTATATTCCAAACTTAGTGAGTAAGCACTTTTGTTTATGTGAATTTATTACAAGATGGGAACAGTTGGTCTACAACTATGTTTCTCCTTAGTTAACAAGATTTCACTAAAATGCATAAAAGGACTATATAACCTAGAGGAAGTTATATTCTTAAGGGATATCTAACCATTACTGTGTAGACTTTTTCTTTGTATTATTCATACTATATTATGACCAAGAAGGTCAATAAGATATAATTTTGTGTCAATTTTTACTTAAAATTTATATATCTCGAGAGTAGTCACTCTCAAGGGTTAGGGTTAAGACTAGAGCAAGTGGTTGTAGCCAAGACCCAATATAGTTACATGAAAGTAACTTGAGTGTTCAAGTGAGAAATAAGCAATAGCCCAAATGAGTTACTCATTTAGTGAGTCTTCACTTTTTGAGGAAGGAAAATTTAACAAAGCTAAATATTGAACAATAGAGACTATAATAAGAAGAAGGATCTTCAACTTTTAAGGTTAATATTTATTTACTATATATGATTGAACATTTTGTCGGTACTTTCAGTTTGTAATGAATTCAAATTAGTCAATGATAGTAATTCATCATTAATAACTGTGTGCTTAGAGTGGGAGATTGGATGCTCTCATGGCTAATACTAAAAGCCTAGATAAGTGGTAGTTTCTAAGTCCCAAGAAGTTATGTGAACATAACTTGGGTATTCAAGGTTAGAAAATATCTTACTTGTTTATCAACTTAGTTAATAAGGACTTGAATAAGTGATAGTTTCCAAGTCCCAAGTCGTTACGAGAATATAACATGAGTGTTCTAAGTTAGGAAACCATAACCAATCTAAATGAATTATGACTTTAATGAAGTTATCTCTTTTATATGGAAATTGGTATGATAAGGTAACTATTGGTCAAAAATTAAAAGGTTAGATATTGTACTCCAAGTCGAGTAGGGTGGGTGAACAAATGAATTTTATCCTAGTAGCTTTTGTATTTATTATGCAAATACTTTGGCCAAAGTGAATGCAATTGTCACCACCTGTACTTGGTAGATCATTGTGATCTAGATAATTAGCTAGTCAAAGATGTTGTACATAGTTGGAAGGTATCCATAGTTGTATGACACTGTTATTTAAGTAGGGCACAACATTGGAGCTTAGATGGTAGAACTAAGAGGGTTATTAACTAAACCCTTTATTGAAGGGGAAGGCCACTTCCAGTTAGGAAGGTGTGTGGGGGACTGCAAGTTCGTGGTTGGAGGTAAAACACTCAAGTGATGCTCTCCCTTATGCAAATGACATGTTGAGTCTTGTAAGATAGAAAGAAACTAGATAAGGGATCCCTAACCTTGTTACTCTAGGTTATAATTTATCTTATTTAAATGAAATTATTCAAATTGAAATATAAAAGTAAAAGATGTTTACTCTTTTAGTTTGAAAGCATGATTGGATGATTTGTTATATCTGCATGAAATCTGTTGTGTAGATGCATATTCCTTTTTCAAAAGAAAAATTTAGTACCTCTTTCACCTATGATGTCAGTATTAACTACTTGGTAAATATTAAATAAATATTTAACCAGCTCCCTTCGGGTTCATTTTTGTGTGTGTCGGCCTATGCATCGCCAAGTCTACTCGGCCTTTTATCAAAGTTTTGATCCGCCGCTCCACGCATCTGCTCTTCGCAATATTGAGTGTCAACATTCCCTTTGGGTCCCGGGAAACTCTGTTGTGCTTCCATGTGTTGCGGCTGCGGGTTGCTTTTATTTCTTTTTCCTTGATGCCTCATCGGGCTATACAATGCTGCCACGAAGCCCTCATTACTAAAAGGTTTTGGTGGGCCCCACAATTTCTAGCTATAGTGGACTCTTGCTATTTGTCACCCATTCGCAAATCTTTCAACGTGGGGATGAAATAGCAATCGCAAGCAGTGAAATGCTGCCATGCATCTTTTACGCTCGGCTGATAAATGTTCTCTCCATCATGATAAGGTACTTGGCCCATTCGACACGTGTTACATTTTCACAAATCCTCTATAGCAATGGGAGAAAGGTTTCATGTGGGCAGCGAAAGCCTGCCATGTGCCTAAGTAGCAGATTTGTTATGCAGGCAATGAACCGGATGAACCAAATAATGCTATTGGTTGTTGCTTATCATAATCATTCACACCAATGAATGACACTTGTCTAACCGGGACCACCGCCATCATTACAAAGGATGCACCTATGCCCGAGATGACTGGATGCTATGTTCCAGCTCAATCTTGTTGTAATGGCCTTGGGAATATGTTGTTTTAGGCATCATTGCACAGGATTGCAAAATCTTTTCTGTTATTGCTCTTCGAAGCAGTGGGAAGTTTTTCCTGCTATATATATTTTCTCTGTTGATGAGAAATGGTCCGAAAAGCTAAAAAAAACACGCTGGTTTTAGAAAAAGATGCCAAGCCTTTTTTACTGTTTTATTCTAATTGCAAAAACTCTCAGACTGTGCCAATTGTTCGGCCTTTCTATTTTTTCATGCTATTTGATCAAACTGTGAATTGTGCTTTATATTGTCTTGACACATCATTTGAGAACTATATATATTGGATGCAAGTTTGCTTACCTAGATCATGTCTAATGACTCTTCTTGGTAGTGAGAATGTATGCAATGTTATTTTATGTCAATAAATGAATTATCTATGCTATAATCTTAAGTCTGATGTTTTGGAACATGACAATACCATTCAGGCCCTTAAATCCGTGATTTATCGTGCCATCATTAAATATTGGCGCATCGCCTTAGGTTAGAGTTTAATTTATTATATCTGCTTCCTTTTCCCTTTCCAAACCCCATTACAGGAGAAGCCGACTTCTCTAAAAATCCAGAGGTTACTCAATTTAGCGCAAAAGGTCCCCCTTAAACTAAGTTTCCCATAAGACTTTGTTACCTCATCAATTTTTGGAGTCAACAGTTTGTTATTTTTCTGGCACGCCTGGTGGGACCGAGCTTAAATGAAATTGCATTTTAGAAGGGTGTATGAGCCATCGGCCTGTAACTAGATCCCAAACTGCAAGAAACCCTAGTTTACTAGTACCTCCACTAGGGATAGTCCAGGTTGCAAATCAGCTGCTAACTATTCCATTCCCGCTGCCCTGGCTTCTCACAATGTTGTTAGCCACCAATAGAAACTACATAGCATGGGACACTGGAAGTCCCTTGATAGCCTCAGTAGCGCCCGCTGTGTGGGGCGCTATCCCGGTTTCAACCATGAAAGCTATACCGAAGTTTACCGGAGACAGCTCAAGAACACCCACAGAACATTTGCAGGATGTGGTAGACGTATGTTTGGTACATGGGATCACAGTGCAGAATATAGCCCTGAGGCTTCTAGCCGCATCTTTCAAAGGCAAGGCATTGGATTGGTATCGCACACTGACACCTAATTCAATTCGCACCTGGGATGAGCTTGCAGATCCATTCTAGTAGAGATTCTTGAATGACGGAGATTTTTCTTCATTGTATTATCAACTATCTATCATAAAATGAGCCCCTCATGAGGCTCTGATAGACTTTAATGCCTGATTTCATGCAAATTGGCAGAGGATCCCTGTTACCATATGCCCGACTCCCGAGTTGGCATTTATATTTTATCTGAAGTCCATCAATTTTGACATTTTTGTGATGATCAAGTCTTTGGGAGGAACTACTCTGCCAGATGCGTATGGTATCGCTATCAAGGCCGAGAATCATTTGATAGACTGCAGAAAATTGCCTTCTTGACCTATTATGCTGATATTTCCTGAAATATCAATCTCCACGCAAGAGTTCACGTCAACTAGTGCGCCTGCAACTACCCAGTCAATATACACATATGTGACCACCCCTAAAAATGTGGCTTCTACATCAGGTTCTTCCAAAGATGAAATAAGCGACCTCAAAGAGATGTTGCGAACCATGGAAAATGATATAACTACTCTTAAGTGGAACCAAGCAACACCTCTGAAGCCTGCGTATCAAAACTATCAAGGCGGGCGATCTTCTTATCAACAAAATCAATACCAGGGTGCGCATCGCACTAATCCACCAACCCCGACGGCAAACCAAATGGTGTCGGTGCCTACTCTGCTGACGAGTGCGTCGCCAAGCTCGAGTAGGGAATTAACCGCAGGGCAGAACAATCTTGTTGATGATATCAATCCATGGTGTTTCCCTTGCAGCGATGCGCATATGCCCTGGAACTGTCCGCGTGGCAACCTACAACAAAAGGTGGCGGAGCAACGCAGCCAAGGTAGAGCAACGAAAAATGGAGGTTATGTATAGCCTCACCACAAATGGAGAGTGCGGTCCTTACCGCGTAGATGCAAGGAATTTCTTTGGAACAAGAATCTGATATTGCTCCTGATCATGCGCTCTTCTCCTGGATGGAGGAAGAAGAAACAATGTTTTCCAATGATGCATTTATATCCAAAACACTACAAGTACAGTTTGATTACAACACACACTCAAAGAGGAGATTCACCGGTGAGTCAGTTGTTTCACATCTGGACAACCCGCAACTCAAAGGAATTTCTGTTCAGATTCCCAGTGCTTTAATCGTCCCTTCATCTTCTCAACCAATGAAGGAAATTATTATAGCAAGAACCAAGGAGCACAAATCTTTGAGTTTGTCACATTTTAATGTGGTAGAGAAATTGAAGAAATCATCCGCTAATGTGTCTCTATGGGACATTCTAGCCATCCCAGAACAAAAGACACTATTACAAAAAGCGCTTCAAGAAGAGGTTAACCCGGCACCAATAGGGCCGTTTTCCAGAACAAAAGAGGTTTATCAGATACCGCTAGCTAGAGTTATTACAAACAATACAAAGGAATCCCCTGCTGAGGATAGAAGTAGGTTGAAACCTTAGCCCTTCTTCTTGACTCTCATTATAGGAAAGAAGTTATTGCACAACGCTATGATTGATTCTAGCGCTAGTACAATGGTTATGTCTAAAAAAATAGCCGAAGCTTTGATACTCAGCTATGAACCTATGAAAAGAGGGGTGATGCAGCTTGATAGAAACAAAGTTGAGACCGTAGGTGTCATCAAGGCGCTTCCTTTAACTCTATTTGCTGCCCTAGTATCACGGTCCCATAGGACACAGTGATCATAGATGTCCCTCATATGTTTGGTTTGTCTCTCCCGAGAATTTACTTCAAAGGTGGGCAGATACTTGTCCTTGGATTGGTCGCATCTAATACTTAGGACCAAACATGGCGCAAAAATGAAGATAGAATTGGAGGTTCTACATTCTGAACATGTGGTGGATGAAGCCTTGATCAATTTTGAAGCCACGCATACCTCTATCACCAAGCAAGAAATGTATTGCGTTGAATTACTAGAGGAAGAGAAAGTGAGCAGAGATCGGAATGATAAAGAAGATGCTCTATTGAGTGAACACATAAACAATGATCCTTTTGAAAATTATTATGCTACAGGGTTAGGCATGTCTGTAATTTATGATGAAGACCAAGTGCTTTCGAGGGTCGCCAAAGAATCCGAGGATAGCCAAGTAAATGAGCTATGGACACTATACTTTGATAGAGCAAGAAGCAAAGTAGGTGCTAGAGCAGGGGTATATCTAATATCCACACAAAATAAAAAATGGTTAAGGCCTTTCTACTTTCATTTCACCTGTTCAAACAATGAGGCCGAATATGAAGGGTTAGTCCAAGGCCTAAGCCTTGCAGAACGAATGGGCATTAAGCAATTAATTGTCTTCGAAGATTCTGAACTAGTAGTTAACCAAGTTTGAGGAATTTCTGTAGCAAAAAATGTTCGCATGAGATCCTATCGGCACCGAGTCTAGGACCTTATTGATGGTTTTGAAGCTTTCAACATCTAGACTGTTCCCCAGAGATGAAATAGTGATGCAGATTGCATGGCTGTGATTGGTGCTCAGTTTGATCTTGTCTCTAACCTGCTTCATAACGAACATTTAGTACGAGTACTAGTTCAACCAACAATCCCTGATAATGATCAGTGTTGGTAGGTTTTTGAAAGTGATGAACACATTGCCTCATTTATCTAGCATTCAGGGGAGTTTGCCAATTAGCTTCAACCAAAGATTGTCGAGGCTTATGAAGGAAAAATTATGTAGCTCAAATCTAATAAACTTCGGAGAGGATTGGTTACTCTTGAAAACTTTTTCGATTGATATGATGCCTGAAATGATAAGCGAAACTTCATGGCAGACAAAAATGATTATGTGGACCTTTGGGTCTCCGATGGTAAGAATCTCCGAGTCAAAAAAAATGTCTTGCACCATGATAAGGAAAGGCTCATCAGTTTCTATGAAAAATATGGAGTAGTGGCCTGGTCCTATGATGATCTAGAGGGATACGATCTTGGCATCATTCAGCACACTATTGAGCTAACAAAAGGTGCGAAACCAGTCTAACAGAAATAGAGGCCAGTCAACCCTAAAATTGAAGCTCTAATGGCATAGGAGCTAACTAAGCTCATTGAGTCACGCATTGTCTTCCCAATCAAACATAGTAGTTGGGTATCGAATTTGGTCCCAGTCCGAAAGAAGAATGGAGATATCTGCTTGTGTGTGCACTTTCAAGACCTAAACAGAGCATCTCTAAAAGACCACTATCTATTGCCTTCTATGGAGTCAATCCTACAAACTGTCGCAGGATCAAAAATGTTTTCTCTGCTGGATGGTTTTTCCGGCTACAATCAGATCTAAGTTAAAGAAGAGGATCAGCACAAGACTACGTTCACCACAAAGTGGGGAACATTTGCATATGCTAAAATGCTTTTTGGTTTATCCAATGCAGGGGCAACATTCTAGCAGGCGATGGACATCACATTCAGCGAACTAATCAATAAGTTTATTCTAATCTATTTGGATGAACTTACTGTGTTCTCTAAATCTAAGGATGATCATTTCGATCATTTGGAATTAGTTTTTCAAAAGTGCCAGGAGTTTAGAGTTTCCCTAAACTTGAAGAAATGTGTATTCAGAGTACCGCATGGTAAGCTATTAGGACATGTTGTGTCTATAGAAGGTGTTTCAATTGATCCCGAACGAGTAAAGGCTATCAAGGTACTTCCCCTTCTGGTAAACAAGAAAGGTTTTCAGTCTTTCCTAGGCAAAGTAAATTTTGTCAGTAAGTTTATTTTTGATTTCATGGGACTGATTAAGCCGATCACCCTAATGCTGAAGAAAGATCAAACATTCAGGTGGACAACCAAAGCTCGGGAATCTTATGAAAGGGTCAAGGAAGCTATTTCCACAGCTCTGTTGTTGGTTAATCCAGATTAATCCAAGGACTTTGAAATGTATGCTTTCAGTAGCAAGTCCAGTATTGCTACTGTCCTAACCCAAAAGGATGATGAAGAAAAGGGGGAACATCCAATGGCTTTCTACTCCTGGGCCCTAAAGGAATATGAGGCGAATTATAATTTCATTGAAAGACAGGCCTTTGCAATAGTAAAGGGACTTAAGAAGTTCCGCCATCTAATTTCCTACAACAAGGTGCTGGTGTATGTCACACATTCCAGTGTGCATGAATATATCATGGAAGGGGAGATCACATAAAAAAAGGGCTAATTGGATCACCAAGATCCTTGAATATGACATCAAATTCAAGCCTACTAAAACTATTAAAGGAAGAGGACTGTGTGAATACATGGCACAGAACGAGGAGGTACCTGTTGCAAAGGAGCAGTCAGAGCTCATTTTGATAAATGAATTGGAATCGAAAGGCGGTTGGCTGACGGATAGAATGAGGTTCATGCAAATCGGAAAGTATGCGCCATACCTCTCATCCTAAAAATGAAGATATTACCGGCTACAAAATTGTGGATATATGCTAATAGAAGGAGTCCTTTTCAAAAGGAATTTCAATGGTTTTCTCTTGCGATGCGTCACTTCGAAGCAGGCGAAGAGGAACTTCGAAGCAGGCGAAGAAGATCTTCGACGCGTTCCACAATAGCGCTACGGGCGGACATTTCTCTGCCAAAACGACCGCCATTAAAATCATGCGTATTGGCTATTATTGGCCTACACTTTTTAATGACTCCCACTATTTGGTGAAGGTTTGCAAAAAATGTCAGTTCTTCGTTGATAGAAGGAAGAATTCCACAATGCCCCTGAAACCCATAGTGGTGGACGAACCATTCGCACAATGGGGCTTGGACTTCATTGGAATGATCAACCCAATTTCTAGCGCCAGACACAAGTAGATTCTGATCGCCACAGATTACTTCACAAGGTGGACGAAGGCTGTTCCACTTAAAAACGCAACAGAAACAAAGATCGTGGACTTCCTCAAAGAGCTGGTGACAAGGCTTGGGCCTCTGAAAACTATCATTTTAGATAATGCCAGAGCTTTCCTAGGTGCAAAGGTATGTCACTTTGCATTAAAGAGTGGCATATTCCTTAAAACATCACCAAACTATTATCCACAGGAAAATGGTCTAGCGGAGTCAATGAACAAAATCTTAGTTTGACTCCTCAAAAGGAGTGGCTCGAAACACAAGCGAGAATGGCATAAAAACCTCCGAGCAACGCTCTGGGAAAACTGCATAACTCCTAAAAAAGTCCTTAAGACTTCGCCGTATGAATTGGTATACGAAAAAGAGGCGTTGTTACCTATCTCCCTAGAGATTCTGGCAATACAGTTGTTGAAATCTCTTGAGATAGAACAAAATGAAGCCATGGAGGTGGGGCTTGCTGAATTGTTGGAAGTATGAGAAAAAAGAGAGAATTCCCTAATAGCTATGACAAGCCGCCAACAGGTGGTCAAACGATGGTTCAACAAGAAGGCTTCCGATCAAGGTCTAAAATGTAGAGACTTAGTGCATAAGTATGATAAAAGGGCTGCTAAGCTAGGTCAGCACGGTAAATTTGATAGCCTATGGGAGGGTCCCTTTAAAATCATTCGGTGTAAAGAACACAATGCTTTTGAGTTGGAAAATATGGAACAGGGACCCTTAGGAATCCCGGTCAATGGGATTCATCTAAAGTTGTTCCATTAAGCGACGAGTTTTTTTTGTACATATGTGAATAGTGCTTTTATTTTCTTTCCGTTTCTTTGGCCGGTCTTTTTCAAATTAGTTGGTGCTTCGGCGTTTTAACCCATTATTATTGGCTGGTCGAATACCAGTATTGCTTTACATAGAACACACCCATGTGCGGAGAAATTACAAAATGAAAAGTTGTGAACCCATAAAACTGAAATAAAGAATGACAAAAAGGGTATGGATTTTCTTTAAAAGGGATATATATCTATTATATTCTTAACATCTCAAAAGTGGCTGGAAAGCCGTAATTCAAAATTTTACAAATATATTGAACTATTATATATATGATAGCCATTTTCAGGCTTATATACAGCTATGGGCAGGTATTCTGAGTAGCGGGCAGGGAGACATTTGTTGAGCAGGTAGGGGGTTTTTCATCCAAAGACATGGCTGGCGACAATTGACGCATTAACTGTAGCGTCCACTTCTTCCTCGTCCACAGTTTCTTCGGTAGCACTGGCAGCATCATTCGACACAACCACGATTGGCGGGGGGAATACCAGGTTCCTGAAGTTAGTATACCAATCTATGTCGTAGAAGGGTATTACATTGTAGCTACGAAATAGGAAGTGTAGGGCCTGAGTAACCCTCTGCTGGTGTTGGTCGTGAATCTGTAGGTAGAATCTACTAAGGAATGGAAGCCAAATGACAACTTCTTCCTTAATAAAGTGACGCAGGTCGCTGGCTGACGGCAAGCCTACCCCATAGGCAACATGAGCAACAACCTTGCCGAGACCATTCAGGTACTTTTTCGGGAAGATTTCTTTAACTAGCTTCAGGATAAGTGGTCGGGAGACGTTGATGTCCAACATGGATGCTACGAAGTGGGAGCATATTTCGATGTTCACCCGATACTTGTCCTCATACTCTATACAGTCTTTGCCTAAAACCCACTTTATGGCCACCAAGAGTAAAAAATACTTATTCTTGGTCATCCGTTTCAGTCTCCTAGTTGAAACCTCCCCTAGGAATGCCGTCTGTGACTTATACGAGATTAAGCAAACTAGAGTATCCATAACTCTAACACTATTCCCTAGGCTTCTGAGTGAATGCCGAACTTTATTTATCACCTATCACTACTCAAATGCTAAGTATGTTTTCTCACTACTTACTGGCCTATTTATAGAAAAATGAAAAGACGCATGCTAATCCACTTTGAAAAAATGTGATATTAAGCTAGTTGGTGACTTGAAAGGTGTGCCTACGTTTGTTCACATTTCTGGGCCAGTTGCATCTATGATAGCATGGCTCAGTGCATGCTTGATTAATAGGAGCTAATTGATTAGCTTTGAAAGGTGGCACTCATTGGCAGTGAGACATACGGCCATAGGCTATTGTGTCACCTCTCAAGCGTGTCCTAGAGCCCAAGCGATATTCATATCTTTTTAGTCTGTGATCATTTGCTTGGCGTAATCATTCCGGCCAGGATATTAATTTCCAGTGTGTGTTAACGCAGAGTTAGCAAGCAAATTACCGGCTCAAGTTCCAAGAAGATCATGGTGTATCGCATGATCGCCAAACACAATAATGAGCTCCGACCGCCTCAAAATGGCAAGTAGTTCATTTTGCACGAATTGCAAAATTAACAGTACATGCCGAATTAAATGCAAATATTGCATGAAGAGGCTTAATATTCCAAAAGTATTTTCACAAACACCAAAGAGCTAAAGTGCAGAGTTATTCTTCTTCTGCGTATCTAGAACTGAGGGGAATTGCAAAACCAAGAGCTTGCAGAAATCTTCGGAGAAAGAAAAATGTCAGAAACTTCATCTCAGCCAATGCAGGAAGAGATTAGCCAGGAGTTGTTTACGGCTATACGTTCTTCAGAGCAGGTATATATCTATGAAGATGTGGTGTACACTATGCCTGGTATACCCAGCAGGCCAAGGAGGGCCCATATAGAAGAATTGAATAGGCCCAAGGATTGTAGAAACCAAAAAAGGGTTGAAGAAAAATGGGATAATATCTACGACCCAAGGCTTGCGAAAAACCCTAAGTCCCTCATAGAGGTAGCCTGTGCAAGGTTATTGGCACCAAAGGCAGACCAATCTATGGCGTAGAGAGTTTGGTATAGTAGTCTCCCTCAATACATGGTCCCACTTGTGCACTATTGCCCGGAGATAGTTGATGCTGCTATCCAGTATTATAATCTTGATACCCACTACATTAAAGGCCGCAACTTAAGGGTGCATATGTCTTCAGAGGCCATTTGGCACATGTTATGCATCCCAGACCCAAGTAAAAGAAAAGAGAATATCGATCTTTTTCACCTAAGCAAAGGAGAGAAAATATGGAAGAAGATGAGAATGGGCTTAGATTTCTTGTTGGAGGAGACTAGTAGGAAAGGCATTTTAGCCGCTAAAGTGCCAAGTATTCCGTTGACATGCAGTGCATTTCAAAATGATCTCCAGGATGCCATGTCCATGCTAGCCTTTGTGTGTGGTCGAGACTCCGATGAGAAGATAGAGACCTTTCAACTGGGACCGACAATGCAATTTCGCAAGCAACATGAACTATTCTGGTATGATTTTGTTGGGTTTATGGTTGAATAAATGATACGAAAAATTGAGAATTATCAGGTGGAGAAAAAATTTAGGTTTCTTTCTTTCCTGGTCCACATGTTTCTGCATCAGAATCCGGATTTCTTCGCCCGGTATTTTCCACTATCAATTTTTTGATGCACAAAATAAAAGGAAGTCGGTGTCTGTATAGACGCCTTTTCTTTCTGTATCATATGATTATTATGCATTTGCGGACTATTTCATAGCCCCGGTATTGCATGATTTGATCGGAGAAGGTGATATAATCTGGCTTGATAAGGAGCAAACCAGATTTATGCAAAGTTTCACCCCTGCTTGTGATTGGTTCTTAGGCAAAGATTTTACGATCCTCCGAGTGCGGGGCTTTACTGGAAAACCTTTCCTGCTCCTAGCCTACGTCACAAATAGAGTGCTCATACTGGAAATGTTCTGACAGGTATGCATCATTGATTTCACTTTCTGTAGCAGTGAAAAGGTCAAGAGGAAGGGATTCTTCTCTTGTCCGAAGAATTTCAAGTCGGTGACTCTGATAAATAAGCAATTGGACAAATTGTTAAAGGACAAGCTGGCCTATCTAGGGTTGGTACTGATAACTAATGAGTGGGAATACAACCCTTTCAACGACTTGCTGGAGCCACATATGAGGGTTACCCATGTTCCCTGACCATACTGGGAGAAGCAGCGTAACCCGTAGGCAGACAAAGATGAATATTTTGTTGAATTGGCACATATCCCTACGCCAGACACTAGAGGCCCATGGCACAAGTTCTAATTTCATGTGGCTGTGGCACAGGATAATGTCCCCATGGAATGCAACATGTACAACAGGTTAAAGAAGGATGAGGAATGAAGTGAGGAGAAGATAGTGGCTTTCTGGAAGTATCGCCAAGAAATTGCACAATTAGATGCTCCTTATAACAAACTAAAAGATGACCAAGAATTTGAAAGGTGGTGGAAGGAAGGCCACCCCAACCCGAGCTCTAGTATTAATGGGAGCGAAGAAAAGGAGGAATCTAAAGAGCAAGAGGAGGAAGTGACGACATCGGCTTCCTTTGCGCAAAAGGAGAAAATCTCCAGACAATCCTCCTATGTGGCCACGAGTGTGCGTTTCAATATATCAAGATGCTCGCATACACTCACTTGGGTTGCTAAACTAGCCAGGGTATCTTTACAACAAATAGAGGTGACTACTGAAGCTCGAGATACCCCACCTGCGAAGAGGCAATGCACGAGGAATATAATCGGAGAGTTCACAGGGGCCCGTCAGAGGAAAAGTGCTTGCAGTTAGTCAAGAGCCCGAAGAAGAGGATGACTTGCTGATGATTCCAGAGCCTCCACCTACCAGTCAATAGTTACAATTCACTCCTTCTTCTCTTGCATCTCATTCCTTGGTATCTACCCCTGCCTCGCTGGCAATCCCTACCATAGGTACTAGCCCTCTTCCTTTTGCTTTTAGTCTGACTTATTCAGTAGGCTTCGCCCAGTTTTTGCATGCTACCCTGCTCATAATTACTCCTTCGTGTTTGCAAACACTCGCTGCTGCCGCTCTGACCTTCCTCGCCTCACTTTCAGAAGGTTTTCCCCTTAAGAATGCTCCTCCTGTTTCCACTATTATTGTGAATCCTCTTCCATTACAACAGACCGACACCCCATTGACAACTCCTTCACAGTCCCAGCCAATGAGCCTTATGACTGATTCTCAAGTTCAGTCATTTCAAATGACTAGCCCTACTGTTGGTTCTCAAACCAAACTATAGAACATACCTCACTTCTCTCCACAAACTATCACTTTTTAGAAGAAACAAATGCCCACGCCTATGAAGGTTACCTATCCATATGCCATGCCTTCTGGTGCTCCTTTCGCAGGTGGACTAGTTTCATCGCCAGCTAAATTCATAGCATAGATAGATTGCGGAAAGGAGGCGCGCGTGAATAGAATGAGGAAAAGCAAGGAAAAAGATGATAGTGTTTTTGCTGAGCCAAGAGTACAGGCTCTTTACGATGAGGCCCGACAAGAATTAAAGTTCGCAACCATATACCCGAGAGTAAGCAAACCTCAGGGATAAATGCAACCAGAGGACCATGAGATATATGTGGTAGGACTCGACATGAAGATGACCCAACCGCAAGATAAAGTTGAAATCATGGAGGAAACGCAACGGGTAGTCATTTCTGACTTCCTTAAGACCGGTCACCAGCTAAAGAAGAAGGATGAGCAGCTCAAAGTAGCTAGGGAAAGGGTTAGTTTTCTGGAGAGGAAAGAGAAATCCTTAGAGGCAAATATTGCCCGCATGACTGAAAGGGCGCTGGCAGCGGAGGATGAGAGGAACAGACTTTAAGGAAAAATTGTGAATACTTAGATTGCCGACCCTGGTGTAATAAAAGAGCTACAAACTAAGAATCATGAAGTGGAGCAAAATCTGCAACTGAAGAATGAAGAGCTGGAGCGACTCTACCTTGAGCATAGTTAGGGGATTGCAGAGAAAAAGGAAGAGCTAGAATGCCAATAGGATCAATATGAGCTACAAGAGAAAGAGGCCAAATTTAAAAGCCTCAAATAGAGGAAGAGCTCCGAGAGACAAAGGCTTTTCTAGAAGAGAACAGCAAATCACTCCGGAGCCGAGTAGAATTGGATAAAGAAATGAGCAGCTCTACGGATGGTGTCCAAGAAAAGGAAAAAGGAAGAATTGGTTGAGGCCATTATTTCAATTATACATTTCTTACTGAGAGAAAATTAAAACCTTTTGCCTAACACTGTAGCCTACACTCTGATTTATCTACAAGGCATCAAGGCTCAGCCAGGAAGCCCATGATACGATTGAGCAGTTCCCACAATTCATCTTTGGAGAGAGTTCCTAAGGAAAAATATCTGCTCACCAAGCTATACTCAGTTTCTGATGAGAGTCTGGTCAGGGAGGGTATTAAGGATCGGGATGCTGCTGCTCAAACAACAAACAAATTCATCCATTGCCACTTCACCTTCCAGCGCACTAAGGCAGCCACGACTATTCTGAGTAAGAAACTAGATAGCATACGGGGAAGTTTCTTCGAGTTAGGCAAGATGGGACTGCTATCCCCATTCCTTGAGGATGGCTCTGTTGCCACGACTGCAAAAATTGTAAATATTATAGAAGAGAAGGAAAATGACTCGAAGGCTTTCAAGGAGTTCATCCATCCTCCCACGACAACCGACATTTGAGGGACTCATTCATCTGCTCTCACGGCTATTTCATATACAAGCAGGGGTCGGTTTACCCAATATGCTGCCTCACAAATAAACTATTGATCTAAGTGGAGCATAGGAGAATTTGTGCAGCATTGTGAAGTCGTCCGAAGAGGAATGGTCACCTTTGAAGGCGGCACTTTCCAATCTATGACTCCATTATCACAATGGATAAGGCTCTGGTCTGCAGAACTAGAGAAATTTTGGGTTCTCCGTTCCTTAGTCGAAATGCCCCTCATAGTCGCCAAAAGCTGTTAAATAAATATTTAACCAGCTCCCTTCGGGTTCATTTTTTTGTGCGTCGGCCTATGCATCGCCAAGTCTTCTCGGCCTTTTATCAAAGTTTTGATCTGCTGCTCCACGCATCTGCTCTTCACAATATCAAGTGTCGGCATTCCCTTCGGGTCTCAGGAAACTCCGCTGTGCTTCCACGTGTCGTGGCTGCGGGTTGCTTTTATTTCTTTTTCCTTGATGCCTCATCGGGCTGCGAAATGCTGCCACAAAGCCCTCGTTACTAAAAGGTGCTGGTGGGCTCCACAATTTCTAGCTACAGTCGACTCTTGCTACTTGTCACCCATTCGCAAATCTTTCAACATGGGGATGAAATAGCAATCGCGGGTAGCAAAATGCTACCATGCATCTTTTACGCTTGGTTGATAAATGTTCTCTTCGCCATGATAAGGTACTCGGCCCATTCAACACGTGTTACATTTTCACAAATCCTCTACACCGATGGGAGAAAGGTTCATGCGGGCAACGAAAGCCTGCCACGTGCCTAAGCAACAGATCTGTTATGCGGGCGATGAACCGGATGAACCAAATAATGCTATTGGTTGTTGCTTATCATAATCATTTGCACCAATGAATGACACTTGTCTAACCGGGACCACCGCCATCATTGCAGAGAATGCACCTGTGCCTGAGATGACTGGATGCTGTGTTTCAACTCAATCCTATTGTAACGGCCTTGGGAATATGTTGTTTTAGGCATCATTGCAAAGGATTGCAGAATCTTTTCTGTTATTGCTCTCTGAAGTGGTGGGAATTTTTTTCCTGCTATATATATTTTCTCTGTTGATGAGAAATGGTCCGAAAAGCTAAAAAAATACGCTGGTTTTAGAAAAAGATGCCAGGCCTTTTTTACTGTTTTATTCTAATTGAAAAAACTCTCAGACTGTGCCAATTGTTCAGCCTTTCTATTTTTTCATGCTATTTGATCAAATTGTGAACTGTGTTTTATATTGTCTTGACACTTCATTTGAGAACTTATATATATATTGGATTCAATTTTGCTTACCTAGATCATGTCTAATGACTCTTCTTGGCAGTGAGAATGTATGCAACGTTATTTTATGTCAATAAATGAATTGTCTATGCTATAATCTTAAGTCTCTGATGTTTTGGAACACGACAATACCATTCATGCCCTTAAATCCATGATTTATCGTGCCATAATTAAATCTTGGCACATCGCCTTAGGTTAGAGTTTACTTTATTATATCCACTTCCTTTTCCCTTTCCAAACCCCATTATAGAAGAAGTCGGCTTCTCTAAAAATCTGGAGGTTACTCAATTTAGTGAAAAAGGTCCCCCTTAAACTGAGTTTCCCATAAGACTCTTTTACCTCATCAATTTTTGGCATCAAAAAAAAATAATTCATCATAATTTCTTTGTAAGAAGAGAGGGTTTTTACTTATGGTGTCAGAGCGTCTGGATTCAACACTTGGACCTATGAGCTCATTACATAAGTTTTTCCACAAACTTTATCAGTAGGTTTAATATTTAAAATGTTCTTAAGCCAAAATGGTGGTAAAAAGAAGAACCGAGAAAAGAACAATGAAGTCAATTTCATGAATTTTTTTTAACCCTAGGGTTAAGAAGGAGTCTTTCCCAAAATTTAAAAAAAACCTTAACAATATTAGCTACTCAGGAGGTGTTTGGTTGGTTGACTCAGAGATATTGGTTGATGCACCAAAGTGTATCAGGCTAGAGAAAAAGTAGTGCGATATAGCAGTTTTGAAAGGTAATGTTCCTATCTTTGAGGTCAAATTAGTCAAACCAACAACTCATAGGGAAATATCTAGGGCTGGGATGCACTAGTGAATAGTAGGGAGGTTATGGATGTGAACCTGCGAGTACATCCACCATCCAAAGCTATTTAAGTTGACTCCAAGGGTGAAGAAGAACTTGAGGAAATTTTCCTTCTTTAATAGTGACTTGTAGTTGCGAGATGTCTGAGTTCTTAAATAATTAAGGATGATGTACATAATCCATCTATTATAACAAAAGAAAACATGATTTTTTTTTTCAAACCCCACTTTGGCTTATAATTGAATGCATGAAAATCTATGGGATGTGTATTAAATAATGCAAAATTTGGGAAACTAATTGAATCACATAAAATGGAAACTTCAGGAGAAGTAGGAAACTGAATGTTTCGAACCTAACCCAATTTTGAAGGAAGCCAGGAGGCAACAAGAGCTCAAGTAGAGAAATGCTAACTTGAATTTAGAATTGAGTTACCAAGATTTTGAACTAAAGAAAACTTGTTTGTAACCCTTAAGGTCCTATGGTATTTTTTCCAAGTTGGGTGAATATTTGGATGACTTGATGATGTAAGACTCCTTGGAATTCCAAGTTATGGAAGTGGTAAATCCACGAGTTAGGAAGGATCAGACAGGGAAAATAATCATATCCTTAAAAATATGACAAGGTATTTTCAAATGAATTTCCTGGAACACTATTCCAAGAGTCTTAAATTCTTCATTAGTATAATTCCAAGATTTGAACTTATATTCAAGATCCTTACTGAATTATTACAATAGAGTTGTTAGAGTGGAAAGCTCAGATGTTGAAGCTGTTAGTAAAATTTGAAGGGTCAAATGAATGTTAGGAGGCGCTTGACCAATTTAAAAAAAAAAGAGAGGAAGAAAGTAAACTTTGGCACCAATTTTAAAAGTGACTAATTTAGAAGGTGAATTTGTGATCATCACTGATGCCTTAGGAGAGGGGATAGGTGGTGTAAATTTTTCAATAAGGGTAGGATATCACCTATGATTTTTGAAAATTAAAGACTTATGAGCAAGAAAATGCTCCATTTGGTCTTGAACTGACAACAATTGTTCATGCTTTGTAGATATAACAACATTATATGCTAAGGAAACCCTTAAGTTAAGTTAGACCATCAAGGTCTTAAGTACTTCTTTATCCTATCACTTTTAAATGTTCACCAATGAAGATGGTTAGAGCTAGCATTTGACCACAATATCAAGATCAGTTACATCAAGGGCAAGGAAAATCAAGTTGCAAATGCACTAAGTCGAAGGAGGCATAACCCCTTAATGATCTCTATTCAAAAGATTGTAAAAATCAAGAGTTGAAAAATTCCAAAGAGATTAATTCTATGGTCAATTTAAGCAAGTTCTCAGAGAAATTCCTAGGAAACAAGGTGTCATGAGATTAATTTTTAGCTAGATAAACCGTTGAGTTTTCAAGAAAAAATATGTGTCGAAACAAGAAGAGTTGAGGAATATACTGTGGAGAGAGGTTCACTTCACACCATATTGTAATTGACTTGGTGTAATGAAAATTTTTGGTTGACATAAAGCCACTATGATTTTGGAAGGGAATGAAGAAGGATATTGTAAGGTATGTAGTAGAAGGTCTAGAATTCCATAGGCTGGGAAGGGAACAATATCACTTGACAATATTTTATACCTCATGAGATATTAGAATGGGAGTATTAGATCTTTAGTACACGGTCTTCTTATGTCTAGAAATAGGAATAATCCAATGTTGGTAGTGGTGAACTAACCCACCAAGTTAGCCATCTGATACTCAAGAATTTGTTAAATAAAGAACCAGTCATAGCTTGCAAGTTTGTATAAAGAATTTAGGTTTCATTGTGTTCCTGAGAAGATTATCTTAGATAGGGACACACATATAACTTCAAGGCTTTCCAAACCTTATTCACCTCACTCAAAACTCAGTTGAACATAAGTTCAAAATATCCTCCTAAGACAAATGGTCATAAAAAGAGAGTAAACTAGGAATTTGAGGACCTATTATGAGTGTATTGCATGGATTAGCCATACTTGAAGTGGGGGAAATGTCTTCCACATGTAGGAGTTTTTGTATGGATTAGCTATACTTGAAGAATTATGTTGAAGAAAGCATAAAACTCCTATAAGTTGGGATAAGCTAAAAGATAGGATTATCCTTGGTCCAGAAATGCTATCAGAGATGGAAGAACAAATCAATTTAATCAAGAAAAGTATAGCAGGAGTCCATATTAGACAAAAAGCTATGTTGTTGTTAAATGAATACCGAGATAGATCTCAGTAAGAGAAATGGAGCTCAAATTGCACAAGCTCCATTTGTGAATTAGCAATGTCACTCTATGCAAGGTCTAGTGGCACCATATTGCAAAGGACAATGTTATGAGAGAGAAAAATATATAAGAAAATCAAACAAAAATTTCCCCATCTTCTACATAAATTTGAAAATTGAAATTAAGAAATTTTCATTATATGTTATATGTTATGATACTTTACATCATCGAGGACAATGATTCTCAACGGGAAGATATGTTACATCCCACCCTAGATTACTAAAATTACTTTTCACTTTATGGTAATTAATGTGATAATAGATGAGACTATGGAACCTATAAAGTTATATTTTGATAAATTTGTGCAATGTTATATTATTGCATTTAAAAGGAATCATGATGACTATCTGATGAAATGAAATATGATGAAATACTATGAGATGATGCTATTTTCTTTAAAGAAATTGTTAATAAAAAATCAATGATATGACAATGATTTAATGCTTTCCAAGATAACTACCATTTTTTTCATGAGTAAAAATGCAGGAGTAATCCAAGCACCTCCAAAGAGAAAGAGGGGGTGTATCACCTAGGAGAAGGGAGAAGTTGTGAATCCTCTGGTAATGAAATCTAAGCTTAGCATCGATTAAGTATTGGTTCCCATAAACCTATTGAGTCTAAGGATGTCTCTAGCATTCTTGGAGGTAAGCCAACCTAAGTTAGCTTAGTCATGTCATCTTTTTTGGTTTGGTGTGGCTAATTTGGGGTTTCAATTAGTTGTTGTGATGTGTTAATCAACCATTGCATATGGAATGTAGGTGGAGCTTGCCGATGTGTATGTGATGCAAGTTGGAGATTGTCACTATGTATTTGTGATAAATTTTGGTGCTTGTTACTATGTATTTGTGATATATGTTTGATCTCGTTACTATGTATGTGAAGTATGATGAAGCTTGACACTATGTATTTGTGATATACGATGGAGCCAGTCATTAATGTAAATATGATATGCGTCTAAGACCACCATAGTGTACTTGTAATGTGTAAATGTGGCAGTTACGATTGTACTTGTGATCTAGTGTACTTGTAATGTGTAAATGCGGCAGTTACGATTGTACTTGTGATCCTTGTATGATCTAGTCACTGTTATACTTGTGATCTATGTATGATCCAGTCACTATTGCACTTGTGACCTATGTTTGAGGGTCATCATGAACCCTCAAGGCTTAGGTTGTAGGTCTAGGAATGACCTTAACCTTGGGACCTTAACACTCTTTGTGCAAGCATATAATTGCCAATAATGAGTTGATGCCACCATGGGAATGGAGAAGTATTGAAGTTAACACTATTAAGCTTTGTGGAAGGCGCTCAATCGTTTAAGTTGGTAGATGTTGTAAATGCAAAAAAGAAAAATGTTGTGCTTGAGATGGGGATTTTACAAACCTTTATTTAGTGACCCCTAATCTCCAGGCCAACTCATTTGAACCCACTTATAAAAGTTTTGTTTAGACACATCATGCTCAACAATAACGTTAAGAAAATTATTAAGGAGATGGTGCTAAAAAACCCTACCTTGTTCATCATGTTTCTTATTAGTTGGTCTAGTTATTACATCTAAATAAACCAACTAGTAGATATTAAGGATAATTTTGTTGTATTTATTTGATCGATACAAGATTTTGGAAAATGGAAAAGATTGTGCTTGTCAAAGATTTTTTTTTTTTTTTCCTCTATTTTCCACGGGTTTTATCTTTGACAGACCACTTCCATCGATTGGTAAACTTTTCATATCAGCTTAGAAAGATAGACAAGTCTTGGAGAAAAACAAGTGAGTTGATTCGTATGTACCAAGTTTTATTTGATTTTAGTGATAATTTTTCTTGTCATCGTTTGGAATAAAGTATTTGAAAACATGAAAAATTTCATAACATTTTTTACCAAATAGGGGAGAGATCTGCATTTTGACTGTCTTCAATTTATTCTTTTTATCTTTTTATGATGGAAGGCGTTTCCTATATAAACTGAACTATCTATTTTCTGAAAGATCAACAATTAAGAATTGAGGAGAAATATGTAAGACAATAAAATCAATCTCAACCATTATCTCTATTTTTATTTTTAAAATGATTTACCAATTTAAAAATAGGATTTTCATTTTACGAAAAGAAATAAAAAGTTGATAAGATTCAAATGAAAAATAGATTATATTTTATTAATATTTTTAGGAAGAATTTGTAGCAGCTCTTTGGAAGGGAGATTCAGAGGCTTAAAGAAATGTTTTACTCTCATCAATTATTGTCAAAAAAGGCGCCTCTGGGCCAAATATGGTATAAATTCTCTTCCACCTCCAACCTTTTATCATAAATAGTTACTGTAATGTTTAGTTATTTCAGTAATTATTTCTTTTTTGTAGGTTTGCAGCCACAATGCCAACCAAAATCAACAGAGGAATTGTTGACATAATTGACATTGTGAGATCTGGTATTATATACTCTCTGTTATGCTCACTTAGCTTAATTATTATCTTTTCTATAATTGTAATTGAAAAGCTTTTACTAAGTATAATTTAGAAGTTTTTCACCACATTGTTTGGCTTGTGCAGTGAACAAATTCTCAAACCAGCATTTCCCCTATCACTAAGGATTTTTGGAATTTTCATGTGTGAACACAATCTTTCTGTCTTTATTTGCACAACCTTTTATTATTAGACTTCAACTTTCAAACTTATTATAGTGCAATTGAAACAAAAAATTGTAGGAGGTGTAGTAGACATCTACAATAGGAAGGCTGAATTTCTTTATGGTAAGTAATGTTGAGTCACCTTTCCTTGGGAATTCATTTTCTTAAGTGAAACATTTTTGGGAATTTCAGGTAACATTGCTCTTCTTTGATGTTTGTCATGATTTTAGATGATGCAACCAGGCTCATGGTATAAATCTCATCTGCTTCATTGCTTACTATATTACAATCACCACACAACTTTGATACTTATTTCATGGATGAATTCCTTGTACTGTAATCATTTTCCTAATTCATGTGAAATTATAGGACAAGCTCTATGGAGGGATCTAGAGCCTCTGAGATGAAAGCTTGATAATGAAATTGCTTAATAATAATAACTTATAATGTTATTTGTGGCTTAATAGATCCAAATCAAGAAATCCATTACAAAAAAGTACGTTTCTGGGGTTGATTATGACCTTGACGAGTTAGATGACATTGAACAACTGACGACACATCCCATCTCTTTGGTAAGTGATCAATTTCACAAAAATAAAATTGGATTGTGTCATTTTTTTAATCAACTTAGTTTAATTATGTTGTGCTCTGTAGAGGAATTCTTTTGAATTCCTGATGAAGAACCAATTGCATCACTCAAACCAATGAAGTTTCAAGGTAATTTGGTTACATTTTAGAGTGAGTATATACGTTTTGCTCCAAAATAAACATAATTTATTCTCTCTTCTTGTGTGTAGCTAATGTCAAAAATATCACACTACAAGATGATAATTTGAGATTTGAACAGTTGTGCTACAATCAAATTCACATGTAAATTTTATACATTTCTGGTCCTATATTATTTTTAGTGTAGTTGGTGCTAACATAGGCTATTCTTAAACATTAGTTGAACATGTAGAAGGTAAATTACAGCTATAAATTTTATTCATAGACAAGAAAAAAATGTTTCAGGTTTGATGAAGATTGGCTGGTAGAAGAACCTGAAAATAACACTTTTCCTCTCAACTTGAATTTGAATACAAAGCAACACTAAGGTTGTGTTAACCAATTTCAACACTTTTTCAGCCAATAAAAGTTTTATTATAATAGGCATTGTATAGTAAATAGTGTTAATTGTTAAGACACTCTTTCACTTGCAGATGGGGAAATTCCACATGAAGTAGAGCAACAAGGGGAGGCTCAGCCTGATGGTCCTAAATTGGTATTGTGCATTAATTAATAGTATAATGTACTAGTTAAGGGAAGCACAAGGTAGGTAATTTTAAATTTTTGATAATGGACTAATTGTGCATTATTATTTTCTTTATGAAGCTGGAGCTTGATGCACAAAGCATTCAACTTCCATCATGTGTACTCATAGGCTCAAAATTGAAAAATTAATCTATTTGATTGATTATAGTGTACCACCATTCAATTGTATAGCTCAACTGTAGATAGTGTACCTAATGGGGATTGATCAAAGATGTTTATATTTTTTTTGGGGGTTCTGATTTGGCTGATTCTCATTATAATATCATAAAGAATAATCCCCCATAGCTCTATACTTGTGAATTTATTTGCACGGGTTAAAAGATTTCCGCTCTTGATGATCTACTGTAGTTTAGCTTTTAGACATTTTATATTTTAATACTCAGTATATTTTTTCCTATTATCAAAGTATTTTGATAGTTTTAGGATATTCATATAACTATTCTTCTTTTTCTACAAGTTACGAGCAAGTAGCCGATTGTCCATTACAAGAGAGAAGCTGATGTGGCTTCCATCCACTTCGTTCTTTTCCACATCTACAAAATTGTCATATGAGCCCTGTTGCACATTTCCCTTATTAGAGTTGTGGAACCAAAATGTTCTTAGATGGAACAAAGATAAAATACAAGGCATGCTCATTTAAAATTTGCTTCAGCTACATATATTTTTGAAGCTGTAATTTTGTGTTTTGATCTTTTTTTAACATACATCCAAATTAAAAAAAAAGTGTTAACTTATTTTTTTCTTTTATTCCTTCTTATAGAAACTCTTGGAAATAGGAATAAATGCTCATCTTTGACCACTGAAAGGAGATATGATGAGAACCGGTCAATAAATTTGGTGGGTTTTAACTTCAATCTTTTGGTTACTCATTCAAAAGCTATTAGGAGAATTTTCGGTCCAATTGAAATTAATAATTTAATGTGTTATGCAAAGTGAAGCTAAATGAAAAATAGAAATACAAAATGATTAAAAGAATCCTTTATTTTTTAAAAGAACTATAACTTGAATCTACATAGAATATATGCCGTAAATCATTAGTTTACACCATCCTTAATTTTTGATTGTTTGTTCCCTATAATTGATATAATGTGAAAATTACTAAAAAATACTAATTTTGAGTATTCGAATTAGGTCAAAAAGTGGGACATACTATTGTGAGATCATTCCCACATTATAACATATAATGCACTTTATCAAACCTCACATGCAAACTTTAATACTTAGAGGGCCCATTTTATAATGATACTCATACTTCATGCACTATAGAAGATTCCTTTAGATCAAATCCTTAAAAGAAATGAGAATATCTTCTTTGGAATTATACAAATTATGCATACTAAGACATAACTCCATTGATATTTGATATATAAAATATTTAGAAGATAACTTATATTCTAGTGAGTTAGCTCTCCTCTTACTTTCCATAAACAATAGTGTCACAACTTGCTTTCGATTAGTTCCCTTAGACTTCAACTGCTAAAATAGAAAATCGACACCTAAATCATATATCTTTGTAAATAATATTCGTGTCAATGTAAATCCCTCATTTATCACCATAGATATATATATATTTTTTGGGTAATTAATGTTTTTGTCTTCTTTATCAGTTCTACAACAAAAATATTTTCTCAATAAACTCTTATACAACATTTCCTTTTTTTGAAAATCAAGAATTTGATTAGTTGATTTTAAAATCCATATTTGATCAACTGTCCAAATGTATCACCCTTTTATATCAACAATTATAGGTGATTAATAAACCAACAAAATATGCTCACTATTTGATACAGTCACTAATGCACTTGTGACCCTATGTTTGATCCAGATACATTGATAGAACTAAAAAACCATGAGAGATGGAAGAATCGTGTACCTCTATAATACGTCAACATTGGAAACCTTAATTGCTCCTTACCATTCAGTCATTGAAACATAACAATTTACAAAATCTACAAAGATGCTAACCATAGTTAGTATCTACTTTAGTATTGACTAGCCCATACACTCGGTGGTAACAACACAAAGTACCTTCTTTGTTTCTTCATTCTGTTTCAATTTATCTCATTTCATTTCAATTTCCTTCACTATTTCTCAAGTTGGAGCATTTCTCACAATTACACACTTGCGCTCTTCAATTTCTTTACAGTAAATTTATTTCATTACCTTCGTCAGCTTTTCTCTTTAAATTTATTTCAGTAACTTTAATTTGTTTATTACCTTTTCCAACATTATATTGCATTCAAACATCCCAGAGAAAGTTATTCAGAAACATAGACAATATTAATTCTTATTCTCTGTTCATGAGTGCAAGAAAATGAAAATTCCTTTATATGCTTGAGATTTGATCATTCTTTTAATCACATTTATCAATAATTTCTATTTTCTGGAAGAATTTGCAGCAACTCCTTGGAAGGGAGATTCAGAGGCTTAAAGGAATGTTTTAATCTCATCAATTATTGTCCAGAAATATGCCTTTGGGCCAAATATGATATAAATTGTCTTCCACCTCCAACCTTTTATTATAAATAGTTACTGTTATGTTTAGTTATTTCAGTAATTGCATTTTTGCAGGATTGCGGCCATAATGCAGACCAAAATCAACATAAGAGATTTTGACAAAATTGACATTGTGGAGATCTGGTATTATATGCTCTTTGTTCTGCTCACTTAGCTTTAATTATTATCTTGTTTGGAATTATAATTGAAAAGTTGTTACTAAGTATAATTTAGAAGTTTTTCACTACATTGTTTGGCTTGTGCAGTGAACAAATTCTCAATCCAATAGTTCCCCTGCCACTAAGTGGGATACTCATCGGTAAACACCATCTGTCTTTTTTGCACAAACTTTTATTATTAGACTTCAACTTTCAAACTTCTTACAGTGCAATTGAAACAAAAAATTGCTTAAGGCCTGGTCAATATCTGCAATAGGAAGGTCGAATTTCTCTACGGTAAGTAATGTTCAGTCACCTTTCCTTGGGAATTCCTTTTCTTAAGCGAAGCATTTTTTGGAATTTAAAGTAACATTTCTCTTCTTTGATGTTTGTCGTGCTTGCAAATGATGCAACCAGGCTTATGGTATAAATATCATCTGCTTCATCACTTACTCTATTACAATTACTTGTTTTATGGCTGAATTCCTTGTACTATAATCATTTTTCTAATTCATGTGAAATTGTAGGACAAACTCTATGGAGGGATCTGGAGGCTTTGAGATGAAAGCTTGATAATGAAATAGCTTAATAATAATAACTTATAATGTTATCGGTGGCTTAATAGAACCAAAATCAAGAAATCCCTTACAAAAATTCACGTTTCTGGGGTTGATTACAACCTTGACAAGTTGGATGACACTGAACAGCTAACGACACACCCCATCGATTTGGTAAGTGATCAATTTCACAAAAATAAAATTATATTGTGCAATTTCTTTAATCAACTTAGTTTAATTTTTGTTATGCTCTGTAGGAGGAATTCTTCCTAATTCCTGACAAAGAACCAACTGCATCACTCAAACCAATGAAGATTCAAGGTAATTTGGTTACATTTTAGAGTGAATATTATTTTCTCCAAAATAAACATAATTAATTCTCTCTTCTTGTGTGTAGCTGATGTCGAAAAGATCACACTGCCAGATGATAATTTGAGTGATAATTTGAGATTTGAACAACGGTGCCATAATCAAACTCAAATTTCATGCATTCCTGTCCCTATACTATTTTCAGTTTAGCTGGTGTTAGCATAGGCTATTCTTAAACATCAGTTCAACATGTGAAAGGTAAATTACAGCTCTAAATTTCATAGACAAGAAAAAAAAAATTCAAGTTTGATGAAGATAGGCTGGTAGTAGAATCTAAATGGTTTGATGAAGATAGGCTGGAAGATAGGTTGGTAGCAGAACCTGAAAATAACACTCTACCTCCTGATTTGAATTTAAATATAGAGCAGCAACAAGGTTATGCTAACCAATTTCAATGCTTTCAGCCAAGAAATGTTTTATTATAACATGCATTGTATAGTAAATAGTGTTAGACATTCTTTCATTTGCAGATGGGGAAATTCTGAAAGAACAAGACAGATTTAACACTAATGAACTTCCACATGAAGTAGAGCAACAAGGGGAGGCTCAGCCTGAGAGTGCTAAATCGGTATTGTGCATTAATTAACAATACAATGTACTATAGTTAAGGGAAGTGTAGGGAAGGTGATTTTAAATTTCTGCTAATGGATTGATTGTGCATTGTTATTTTCTTTATGAAGTTGGGGCTTGATGCACAGAGCGTTCAACCTTCCCTCAGGCGTACTAATAGAAAGAATAAATCCATCATTTTGGACAAAAAAACATATTTTTCTGGTGAAGTGTATATGAAATGGCTTAGTGATCACTCCAGCATCATCAAAGGCGATACTCGAAGGCTCAAAATTGAAAAAGTAATCTCTCTGACTGATTATAGTGTACCACCATTCAATTGTATAGCTCAACTATAGATAGTGTACCTAATGGGGATTGATCAAAGATGTTTATATGTTTTTTTGGGGTTTTCAATTTGGTCGATTCTCATTAGAATATCATAAAGAATAATTCCAAATAACTCTATACTTGTAAATTTATTTGCACGGGTTAAAATATTTCCGCTCTTGATGACCTTCTATAGTTTAGCTTTTAGACATTCTATATTTTAATACTCACTATATTTTTTCCTATTATAAAAGTATTTTAATAGTTTCAGGATATTCATATAACTATTCTTCTTTTTCTACAAGTTGCGAACAAGGAGGCGATTGATTACAAGAGAGAAGATGATGTGGCTTCCATCCACTTTATTCTTTTCCAAGTCATATGAGCCCTGCTGCACAATGCCCTTATTAGAACTGTGGAACCAAAATGTTCTCAAACGGAACAAAGAGAAAATACAAGGCATGTTCATTTAAAATTCCTTTGAGCTATATATATTTCCAAAGTTATAATTTTGTGTTTTGATGTTTTTTTGAGATACATCCAAATTAAAAAAAAATTGTTAATTTATTTTTCCTTTTATTCCTTCTTATAGAAACTCTTGAAAATAGGAAGAAACGCTTATCTTTGACCACTAAAAGGAGAGATGATCAGGACCAGTCAATAAATTTGGTCGTTTTAACTTCACACTTTTGGTTACTCATTCAAAAGCTATTTGGAGAAGTTTCAGTCCAATTGAAATTAATAATTTAATGTGTTATGTAGAGTGAAGCTGACCCTGTAAATAAAGAAATGTTGGCTACAATTGATACCCCAAACCAACAAATGGATTGGGATGTGGGTTGTGATGTCGATCAAATGGAATTAACATCAGTGCCTTAAGGTCATGTTTCATTTTTCCTTTAGGAGTGATGGTAAAATGTACTTTTTAGTGAACAGTGAACAACTACTCCAATGCAGAATAGCGAAATACAGTCACTAGGAGTTTTTGAGATTTATGCATATTTGAATTTTTGTAAGATGTGTATCATTTTGAAAGTTTCTCATGGTTTATACAATCCCAACTTCAGAAATTTAATGTCAAACATCTATTTTAACACACATTACTCATAATTATTGGACTAAACAACTCCAGGTCAAAGTCTCAAATCTAATAAGGTGACCCCTACATCAGAACCATTGGGATCAGTAAAGGAGCCCTTTGCATCAGAACCATTGGGATCAATGAAAGAGGATTCAATCCCAATAACCAAAAGGTGTCAATGAAAATTAATAAATTAATTCCTCCATTGAAAAAGCATTTATATTTTCTACTGAATTTAGAGTTTGATTTAATTTTCCTGAAAAGAAAGCATATTACACAAGATGGACTTGGCGGTGTCCTTCCTGGTGAACATATGATGGGGGAAATGAGCACTTCCCAGTTGGATATTACACCAGATGGACTTGGCAGTGTCATTCCTGACGAAGAACATATGATGGAGGAAATAGGCACTTCCCAACTTGGCAGTGTCCTTCCTAGCAAAGAACATATGATGGAGGAAATAGGCACTTCCCAGTTGGAAGTTATCTCAGGCCAAAATCAAAACATCAATCTGAACCAATTTGGTAAGCGTATTGAACCCACAAACACAAGTTAAATTCAGATTGCTTTACATTCAATTGAATTGAATTCAAGATCATCCTTTAAAAACTTCCAAATGCAGATTTAATGGTGGAGACGGGTCCTTTGAGAGATCATTTCAATGCACCAGGAGTTCCACCAAAGCAGTCTTTGAACCAGCTTACTGAGGGGATGAATAGAACACAAGCAGCCAGGCTATTCTACGAAACATGTGGTAAGGGTTAAAGAAGTTATTATCTTCAATGCCTTACTTGTTCGCTTAAATTGTTTAATGACTAAAACAATTTCAATTGGCTTCCAGTTTTAGCTACCGATAAATATGTGAAGGTCGATCAGGAGGAGGCATACGGGGACATCATGATCGAGAGAAGACCTCATCTCTGATGTTCTTAGCCATATTCAAGGAACAAATGCAAGATTCCACCCAACTTCAATTACAAAACTCCTTTGAAGTTTCTTGCTATCTTAAAACATACCAAGTCATTTCGAGGATTTTTTTTTGAGTGTCCTTCCAATTTCCTAGTCAGTAAGCATTGTATACCCCTATTTTAGTTCAATTTAAGAGTAGTCTTAATCCATATTGTAATAGTGAAATAGTAATAGTAAAACCCAAAAAAAGAGAGGACCTTTAAATACTTCCATTTATAAGTGACTTTCTATAAGTAATAAAATATAGATGGTTGTTTCACCGGTTGTAAATATGATAGACACAATGGCAAAAACATTATATTATGGCAGAAGAGCAAGCAATGGAAATAAAATTTGTTAATTCATATATTTCTACTTTTCAGAAATTAGTATCAGATTTTAATTTGAAATGAACGATAATTAGCTATAAAATAAATAAAGAGTAGCATATTAAAATAATGATAAAACATAAAAAAAAATTAGACACAACTAAACATTATTAGGCTAATAAATCTATCTATAATGTGGAGAGATATCAATTTCAAGTTATTCTATTTTGCTTTAAAACTACTCTATTTTTTATTTTAATTTAAGAATTTTTTTTTTTTATTTAAAGTATTATTTTCTATGTAACTTTTAATCTTAAGGAACATAAATATGCTGGTATATATATTTTTTTATATAGATATATATATATATTTATTTTAAAAATATAAATTAAGTTTTTGAAAGAGGAAAAAACAGGTTTTGATCTATATTTATTTATAATGCTAATATATAACACTATTAGATAATTATTGAATCTAATATATTATATAATTATTAAATCTAATATATATCTATTAATATAAGTTAAATAAGAATATAAGTCAATATTTATCACAAATAAATATTTAAGTATTTAATGAATGTAATATATCATACTTGTTATTTCTTATAATTTATATTCTACTTTACTTGTAATATAAAGATATTATCTTAATTATATTTGTATACATATAGTTATTTTAAGAGTAATAATTATATATTTAATTTATTAAAGTACATAGTTATTTTGTTAAAAAATTTATACTCACTATAGTTAAATAAAAATAATTATGTACATTTTTTTCTTCATATTTTCTTTATTTGTATATGTGGGTTCTTTAATAGCTTTTGTTAATACATCTATTATATAGATGTATTTAATATAACTTGAGCAAAGGCCAAGGTACTTGTCACTGAGGACAAAGGATAGGGACCAAGATAGAGACCATAGGGTTCACCACCTACACAAGGTACACCTCCAACCCAAATAGTAGCTATAGAAGGGGGTCTTAGAGATGGGGGTCCAAATGATCAAAGGCTTTTGGTCGTCTTATAGGAGCAAGACTAGACACATAGATCTAGTGTGACAGATATAGATAGGAGTAGGATGGTCTCTCCACATGACTTACTTAGGTTGTATCAAAGAACCTGAAAAACTCAGGACTCAGCGTGATCAAGCTAGGATTGAGAGGGATGTCAAGGTTTACTCGATGATAGTAGGTCGAGTTGCAACTGGCTCAGGAGACAATACATAGACAATAGTTAGAGGTTTTTGCATAGGCACAGGGTTAGACATTCCCTTTGGCTCAATACACCCAAGAGATTTGGACCATACAAGTTGAGTCGACATATTACCAGAATTTGTATGACATAATAGTGCTTGCACATAGGCAACAACCTAGGTTTTCTCAGAGGAGTGTTGCAGGTCTGAGAAAATCAAATGGCGGATTAGTGGGAAGACCTTTGCAGGTTCAGTTAGTGGGACATGGTAACCAACAACAGCCGATGCGGCCACCACCTCCTTAGCCTCCATCCAATCAAGAGAATTGAGGGAGCTCAGGGTAGATTGATCTTGTATAGACTTTTTGTATCTATATTTTAATGTAGACATACCTTGATGTATACACATTTGTCATATGAATAGCCTCTTGTATATTTTGATGTATATCACAAATTTGATATGTATCACGACATTCATTTTTTTGGCAATATATGAGAGGAGATCATTTTTTTGGCAATATATGAGAGGACATGCATGTATTATGAGATGTTTCATCTTTCCATGATGTGATGATGGATATCTAATTATTATGATGTTTATGATTTGCATGTTTCTAATGTTCTATGGATGCAAGATGTATGATATGGATGATAATATAGTCATGATTTCCTTTTTTGTATTTTCATATGGTATATGTGATGACTATGTAGGATGGATGATATGAGATGCTATTGATGGTTTGTGGATGAAAGATGGGATGCATATATTTTGTTGTTGTCATGTCATGATACTTGGATGGAAAATTTTAGTATGATAGAATAAATGAATGAATGGATTAGTTAGAACAAAATAGAAATGAGATAGAACATAATGATGATGTTGATTAGGATACTAATAAATCTATTATTTATGTTGAGATTTTATTGGATAGGTGAGGAGATAGGACAAATGATTTTCTTTTTCTTTTTAGATTATGTAACATAATATAGAGCAATCCTTATTTTGATATAGCAAGTAGACATGATGCACCAAGGTATGAAGAACTTGGGTGGAGTTGTATCTATTGCTTGGACTTTGACTTTGCAAATAGATAGGAGGTCATACCTGACATACAAACACGTTATTTTCTCATGTGAGAAAATGAAGCCATTGAAGGAAGTAAACTAATGCACAAAAGATATAAAGAACCTAATATGCACCAACTGTTGTATTACTTGAGACTATCCCTGCACACACAAGGAAAGTATTTTCCAAGGTTGTATTACAAGAACATCCAACAAACACAATAGACTAAAGCAATGACTACGGCCCATTACCTACCCCTCTAACACACCAAGATATTGAAGATCAAGGTAGTTTTGAGTGAGCAGTGTAATGAGACCAAAAGATAAAACCAAAATAAAAGACCTACTAACGAACACATTAATGCTATCATACCTCCTGCCAGAGAGTTTTTCTTTAGTTGATATCTGAAATGGTGTCTATTGTAGGAAAGATCTATCTGTTAAGACATTCATTAGATGTTGGTTTTCTAAATATTTAGGTTGTTGATATGAAATTTTGTTGACTTGTTTGGCAATGATCAAGACTCATAACTTCGCATGAATGTTTTGTGTTTCGATAATGGTTGTACTTGCTTCTATTTTTTTTGCCAAAGGTGAGGGTGATGATAGACTTATTATAGATGGAAATTATTATGGATGGATGAATAATGGATGAAATGGATGGTTGTTTTATTTTTGCAAAAAATTCTTTTTTTTTTTACTTTTTGAAATGTTTTGAGGCTATTTTTGGTATTTGACATTTTCTTATTTATTTTTCATATTTTCATAATATTTGGATATTTTTGGTGTTTTGAAATATTTGGATGTTTTTGGGATTTTGAATGTAACTAGATGTTTTTTGTTTTTGAATTTATCTAGATGTTTTTGGTTTTCAAGCAACTTAGGTGATATACAAGAATCCATGCTAACAACTAGATGTAAGAGGATGCTCCTAGTCATGTGTTAGACTACTTCATTATAGGTAGGACTGGTTGGCCTTAGGATAATGCCAAGTAATATTGATAGCGATAGATAATAGTTGAACACCAAGCCATGATAGGGATAGAGATGAATGGATGGATGATGGATGGATGAAGATTTTACTATGGTGAGATGAAAAGAGTACTTAATAGATGGTATATGGTGCTTATTTATAGAAGACACGTGTTTTCCAAGTTTTCACCAAGGTACTTACCCAAAGTGCCACCAAAGTGGTTTTCACTAGAGCATGATTTTTCTCTTTACTATTTTTTACTTTTTTATTTTTTTATTTTTTATAAAGGTGCAATGCACCCATATTAGTAGGGGTAAACGCTTTTGACTAGAGTTGTGAACTAGGTACAAGAAACCACAAGAAACAACCAAACTTGCAAGTGCAATGATCTAGTGAAGGCACAAGACCTACAAGAACTTTGGCCCAACGAGGGTTTGAACCCTGGTGGTCGTCACTACAACCAAGTGACTTGACCACCGAACCACGCCCTTATCGGCAATTTTTCTCTTTACTATTTTATCCTTCATTTGGATTTTTCTTTTTTTTGGATTTTTGGAATAAGATACCCCTCACGGGTTAGGCACAAAACCACTTGAGGTGATTGTTGCTAATAGGTTCTTGCAAGGGGCCCCCTTTAGGTGTTGCTAACTGATATGCTTTAGATCCATAGCTTGTAGTGATGATAAAAGGTCCTAACTGGTTAGGTTCAGATTTTCCTTTTTTGTCTCGATCCAACCAATTTTTTTATTCTCTTTAAGCATTAGGTCTCCTACTTGAAAATTTTGGCCCTTGATCTTCTTATTATAGCTTTTAAGGAGTCAATTTTGATATTCCTGTAAGTGATCAAGTTCTTCTAGACGAAACTCATCCAAAAATTCAAGCTCATTCAACCTAGATGTCATGTATTCTTCATCATTGATTGGATGTTGCAATGAAGCTCTCAATGATGGGAGCTCAACCTTAATGGGTAAGATAGATTCAATTCCATAAACTAAGGAATATGGAGTAGCACCAGTCGGTGTTTTGATACTCATTCAGTATGCCCATAAGGCAAGGTTTAATTGTAAGTGTCAATCCTAACTAGAACATTATTAGCTATCTTTAGGATAGTCTTGTTATACGCTTCTACTCAAGGAGCCTTGTTTCCTTAAGGGTAGTAGGGTGTAGAGAAATGATGTTGGATATGGAATTGGTTGCAAAGTTCTCAAAACATCTTGGTTTTTGAAAGATGTTCCATTATATGTGATAATGGCTTGTAGAACACCATAGTGGAAAATTATGTAGTTCAGGATGAATTTGAATATATGTTTACCTGTGATATATGTCATGGGAATGGATTTTATCCACTTTTTAAAATACTTGGTGGTGGTGATTATTTATGGTCATTAGATGAGGTAGGTGTTATCTTCCCAATGAGATCAATCCCCCACTATGATAAAGGCCATGGTATCATGATAAGTCTTAATTCCTTAGTTGGAGCATGGATGGGATCACCATGCAACTAGCATTGTAAGCACTATTTCACAAATTGATTAGCTTCTTGTTCCATGGTAGGCCAATAATATCCCATTCTAAGCAACTTATTTTCCAAGGTAACACCACTCGAATGTGACCCGCAAACTCCATGTATCTCTTTTAAGGTAGTTGAAGCTTCTTCAAGGTTAAGATATTTGAGTAGTATTCCACCAAGACTTCTTTGGTAAAGGGTATCACCAATGATGAAAAAGTGAGAGGATCTAAGGATAAATTTTTTGTAGAGGTTACTAGTAAGTTTGGATGGAAAGATGACATCATGGAGGGGTGATCCCACAATAGTGGCTTACAATTTTTGGCCAAATTGGACACTAATTTTTTTTTTTAACAAAATCTTCACATTCGAGCACCTATAGCCATTAAATCGTGAGGAATTTGAAGATGATGCAAACTAGAGTCATCACATTTTGTCTGTAGATTCTAAAAAAAATTTTTTTCAAAATTTTTGGAATCAGATTGCACTCTTTTTTCCATCTCCCATGAAAATTGGTTTTTTTTGAAAAACAACATTTTTAAAAAGTGACGCACACTGTATAACGCATAACTTTTTTTCCTTGAAGGATAAAATTATAATTATTTCGAATTTAGATTTGTAACTCCGATATCTAGTGCTTCCACTTAATTAGATAGTTTTTTTATTGAATATTTTTTCTTTAATCAAGTTTGAAAGTCAAACCAATTACAATTCAGATATAACATGACCGTATAACACATAAATTTTACTGTATGTATCAAAATTCTTTTTTTTTTGTTGGATCAAGTACTCCAATATTTGGTGCACTCATATTTTTCTTTTTCTTTTTTATAATCTTCTATTTTTCCACATGTGTAGAACAAAGAGTTTCATTTTCAGTGAAAAACCTATATTTAATAAAACTTAAAAAACAAATAGATAATAAAATCAAAACATATTAAAATTATATTCATTGGATAGCCTGTTTTGAGGGCAACCTGATACCAATTGGGTTTCTGAAATCTCCTCCATTTTCATTCTCAAATTGAGCTTCGAAGTGTAAAAGTCTGAGCAATTTTGGTGCCTAAGAGGGTGGAGGTGAAAATAGGGGGATTCGGTAGAACAAATGTTCAGTTGAATAAAATTCAAATGTTCGGTCGAATAGGAGTTCGATCGAACACCTTTTACATATAATAAAAAAATGGATTTAAAGGGGGGTCAGTCGAACATGATAAACATGTTTGGTCGAACCACCTCTATTAAATATATATTTCTTTCTTTTTCCTGTTGTATTTTATAATATTTAATATTAATATAAATGTAAATTATATATTTTTTAATTATAATATATAATATAATTAAGGGTAGGGGATAGAGCAGTGAGGGGGCGAGTGGGAGAGAGATAAAGGGTAGGGTTTAAAGGTTAAGGGTAGAGGGGAGAGAGGGAGAGGGGGTAGGAGGGAGAGACTTGACAAAGGTGGGAGAGAGATAAAGGGGTAGGGGGTTTGGGGAGGGAGAGGGAGAGGGAGAGGGTAGGAAGGAGGAGACTTGAGAGAGAGGGAGTGGGCGAGGAGAGATGTGAGGTAGGGTTTAAGGGTTAAGGTGCAGGGGAGAGAGAGGGAGAGGGGGAGTGGGAGAGATAGGGTTTAAGGGTTTAAGGGTGAGGGAGAGAGGGAGAGGGTAGGAGAGGGATAGACTTAAGAGAGGGGGAGTGGGAGAGAGATAAAAGGGTAGGAAATTCTGAGGGTTTAGAGTTTAAGGGTTAAAGAGCTAGAGATGGGGTAGGAGAGGAGAGACTTGAGAGTGGGAGAGAGATAAGGGTGTTTAAGGGGAGTAGGAGTAGAGAGGGAGAGGGGGTAGGAGTAGAGACTTGAGAGAGGGGAGTGAGAGAGAGATAAAGGGTAGGGTTTAAGGGTTAGGATGGGGGAGAGGGAGAGGGGGTAGGAAGGATATACTTGAGAGAGGGGGGGAGTGGGAGAGAGATAAAGGGTAGGGGGCACAAGGGTTTAGGGTTTAAGGGTTAAGGGTAGAGGAGAGAGGGAGAGTGGGTAGGAGGGAGAGACTTGAGAGAGAGAGGGGGGGAGTGGGAGAGAGATAAAGGGTGGAGTTTAAGGGTTAAGGGTAGAGGAGATAGGGAGAGTGGGTAGGAGGGGGAGACTTGAGAGAGAGAGAGGGGGGAGTGGGAGAAAGATAGAGGGTAGGGGGTACAAAGGGTTTAGGAGTTTGTTTTTATTTTCATTGATTTATGTTTTATATATGTGTACAATAATTTTATAATTAGATAATGCCATTTTAAAATTTACATAATTTCTCATGGAACAATTTGATGGAACTAATTATATAAGTTGTATATAATTGTAAATAAGATTCTTGAACTTAAGAATTCCATGAAACAAATATAAGTTATATATAATTGTAATTTAGGCAAAATGATTTTAAAAAACTTCATTAGGTTTCAAATAAGGATTGAAAGCATATATATGGATTTACATGCAACCAGAAAAAGTGAGAGATGAAGCTATCAAATATTCTTGAACTTAAGAACTTTCCATGAAAAAAATATGTACATATAATTGTAATTTACACAAAATGATTTACAACTATGTACAAGATACTATAAGTTCTCAATTGAACATGTATAGGGTTACAAGTAGACGAAAACCATGGATATAATCTAAGTCAAAGATTTTTGGTTCAGCAGCTCTTCAATAACATGTAAATTTTTGATGATCATCACTATCTAGTCTCCATTTTATTTGGCCACGTGCATGTGGAACTGCATTAAGATGTAGAGTGGTAGCAATTATTAAGTGACTATATTGATATACCTAGTTATCAGGTTGATAGTCAACAAAATGAATCCCATGCTAAACAACTTTGACTTGTTTTAGATATGTCCCTTGCACTACAATAGAACCTGCATGGTAAACATGAACCTAAGGTAAGAAATATGAACGTGTGCAACATTTTTCATGCTCAAGGTTTGTACGATATATATTTAATGTTTTATAATGTGTGTGCACATGCAAATGCAATGTCTATAAAATTTTAAATTCAAACTCACATGAAATGACATTCCATCACTTGTTTCCAGGTTGTGTGGCTTATTCCTCTCTTACAGTACACAATAAATAATAGCTAACACCTTCGATGTTTCCAGGCTTTGCTATGACTGCAAAAACATCTCCTATACACCAAATTTACACAAAAATTCTAAAAAAAATAGAAATGTCTCTAAAGATCATTAACTAGATATATATAATATTTAAATTATTGAAAACTTACACATGTACCTTTTCTAACCAATCCTGAAATATGGTCATAATCAATTGAAATCAAAGGAATGTCTTCAAATATTTCTTCCTCGTTTTCATCATATGTTTCTGAAACAACTAGTGGCACCGTATCCCATTTAGCAACATATCCAAGTTCTTGATTGTTGCATGCATAATCAAAGTTTCCCTCAATGCACTTAGTGCAAAAAAAAGAGTAATCCCTTGTGTCTAATGTCCATCCATGACGACTATTTGAACTCCTAACACAATGAAAAGATCTTGTTTTTTCTACCCTCTTGCATCCATGCATCAATCTTCTATCCACACCTAGATACATGTACAACAAAAAACTTATGTGAACAAACATGTATATATATAAATTTTAAAATTAAATAAATTGAAATGTTTGATTTAATGTAATTTATATATACCCGATATCTCCCAAAACACTCTATGTGGAATGTGTCGGTTTGTTCCTAAAGATGAGTCGATCACATTTGATGCAAAGTGTTTCTTGCACCATTCAACAACATCATGTGCATTGTCTAGACGATATTTTGGATAACTCATTTGATGCTTTCTTAAAGCTCGTTTGATGCAAGCTCCTACTCCATCATACTCACCCTTTCCATGCACACTCTAAAAAAAACTCCAAACATGTGGTATTTTGTAGATTTTATGATATCTACAAAGTGCATAGAATGGCCCTGAAGATTTGAATTATGCCACACATCCATTTGACCATATAAAATGATTTTCAAATTTTACACCCCTACTTCTCAAATTATCAAAAAATATTGTAAAGCAATGTTGGACAGAAAGTGTGTCATGCTCTTTATCATCACTAATATAAAAGTGATATTCTTTCTTAATGGCTCATTCTTCATCTATACTCTCAACACCATCCAATTTTGATTGTGCATGTCGATAACACACATGAACCATAATAGTGATTTTCTTTGAAAATTAATACTTTGATTGAATCTCCTTTTGATGTACAAAGGAGTAATTTTTTGCAAAGTCAACTATTGATAGAACTATTCCATGTGGGAAAGTATCTCTCAATGTTTGGAATTGTTGTGCTTGCCACTTAGAAAAAAGGAATGTTGTATGTATAGTCATATCAATTTTTGAAAATATTCCATAAATTTTTGAATGGGAATCTCATCTTCTACATAGTTCAACCGTGTGGATTCTTTCCCAAAATTTGTTTGCAACTTTACATCCTTGTACCTGTGTGAGTAAAATATGTGAATAAGTAATAAACCACACAATCAATGAAACATTACATTATAGAGAATCCAAATAACAATCTAATCAAATTGAAACAAATAAACTCTCTAAAAACAATACTTACCTCTTGCAATTTATTATCTTTGTTAGGTCAATATCCTCAATTCTTGAATGAAATTTAGCCAAATTTCCACATGTCTCACAAATTCCTTTTATGCAGTTTATTTGAGGTCCATTTTCATGATCACATAATATAGACTTTATGAACAAACTTGTCTGTTTAGGAGGTGCATTTTGAAACCCACATCTTTCTTCCCTCATCTTTCAAAACACCTGATCGTAGAGATCAAATTCAATATGATAACGAAAACAACAAGTATCAAAAACTTGTTTATCTTCACATAATATGGCTTTAACCTTTGAAACATTGTTTTCCCAATCTTTATATGAGGATATGCATTACAAAAGTTCATATACATCTCAAATTGTGTTGTCTAGCCAATGTTTGATATGATTTTCATAAATACTAGGTCCAATCCTATGTCTCATAACATCTCTAGTATTTGATGATGGATGAGTCTGATCATCCCAAAAACTTGAGACCAAGTTCCTAACAACATCTTCAATCTTGTCAGAATGGGAAGCTCTACACATAATTTCCCAATTTCCTTCTAAACTCTCATCCAAAAAATTTCTCTTTTTCTCATATTTTATTAATGTGGTTCTACTATAACCAATTTTAGTTGAAAGTGCAGACATTTTTATTTTTCTTGCTATATCTTGATGTACAATAGATGTCAACATCACCCTTCTTGTAGTGGCCTTATCCATTGATTGAGATCCTTTCCCAATGGAATATAAACCCTTTTTAACATTTTGAAAAATATCCTTTTGTAATATCATGTGTTTCTTCTTATTTGATGTCGAATGTACACCCAACAATTGTAATGACTCTTTGAGCTCATCACGAAGTAAACGTGATAACAACTGGGTTTTTTCAAGTGTATCAAGATGATTGATTATTCCATTTATAGATTTATTCATTGACCTCTTTCTCTTATTATAAGGATTTTTTTATATGCTCATCCATACCAGTAGGAGGAAGTGATCCCGACCCCTCTCCAACATGCATTGTTTGAACTTGTGCCTCCTCCCTATCTTCAAGAACCATGTGTTCTTGAGCTGATTCATTTGATCCAATGTCTATATTTTCCTCAACTTGAGCATGAGAACTTCTTGCTTGTTGAGCCCTTCCTACATGTCACAAAATATTTTGCAAACAAAAGTGAGAGATGATGTTATATAAGTGAAGTTTATGTATGCAAGCAAACAAAGTGAGAAGACATGATGCTATAAGTGAGAGAACTTTCTACTAGTTTTATATGCTCATCCATACTAGTAGAAGGAATTGATCTTGACCCCTCTCCAACAAGAATTGTTTGAACTTGGGTCTCCTCCCTAACTTCAAGGTCCATGTGTTCTTTAGCAGATTCGTTTGATCCAATATCTAGATTTGGCTTGACTCTAACTTGAGAAATTCCTGCTTGTTGTTTGAATTTACATGCAAGCAAATAAAGTGAGAGACTATGAGTTATCTATGTGTAGTTGAAACAAATAAAATCAAAGATTCTTGAACTTAAGAATTCTATGGAACAAAAACAATTGGAAGTAGATGATAAATAATTTAGGGAATGTCTATGCAAGATGACTATTGGAAATATATTTATAATCAAAACAAATTGAGGTGTTAATAAAATTCCTAAACACACACTTGAGAGAGAGAGAGAAGAAACAAGCATGTACCTTTTTTCTTTCTATGATAATTTTCCAAGTTTTGTTCACGCCTCTTTTGTTCTTCTTCTTTTGACAATTTTCATTGAGACACATTTTTTATTTTTCTTTGTTGTCCCATTTTCTTCTTCAACTTAAAGATGACTCAAAATAAGTCCTCTACCAACTTAGTTAAATTCTCCTCCAAATTTTTCCTTGATTGATAAAAATGAAAAGTTGTCTCTCCAATATTTGCCTCCTTGATAAATGTGCAAAAACCTCTTCTCCAAAATCTACACTCCAAGTGATATAAATGAGAATTAATCTTGCAATTTGATATCTAGAATAATGAAAAATAATCTTCTATTTATATGCATATGGGATGGGAAAAAAATTATTCTAGTATACATGAAATAACTAGATCCTAGTTTAAATGAATCAAGTAGAAAAACAAACAAGTTATTTCATTGTGGAGTTTGTTTTTATTTAATGCATAGGTATGCACAACATATCTAGTAATTTTAGAATTTTGTTAAAGTGTCAAAAATGTATAATAGAGGTATAATTTGAATTGAATTTTCTTAATTATATTTGAATTGAATTTCAAGTTACTTGTCAAAAATGTATAATAGAGGTATAATTTGAATTGAATTTACTTAATTATATTTGAATTGAATTTCAAGTTACTTGTCAAAAATGTATAATAGAGGTATAATTTGAATTGAATTTTCTTAATTATATTTGAATTGAATTTCAAGTTACTTGTCAAAAATGTATAATAGAGGTATAATTTGAATTGAATTTACTTAATTATATTTGAATTGAATTTCAAGTTACTTGTCAAAAATGTATAATAGAGGTATAATTTGAATTGAATTTTCTTAATTATATTTGAATTAAATTTTAAGTTAATTGTCAAAAAGATTATATTTTGTTCTCAACTCAATGGTTCATGTTGCTTAAGTCATTTTAAAAAAAATATTTATTATGATCAACATGAATGAACTTAATTATAAAGTGGCATTGATTTGCTAAAATCCTACTAGAGATCAAATGTATATTGAATATAAGGAAATGTAAGTTGTAAGAGATCATCAAATAAACAAAAATGTATGTATATTGAATATTTAAAGCAAATGCATACATATATCATGTGTAAACATGTAGCCATAAGCAAACACATGTACATACATGTAAAGAGATTCAGTGTATAAACATAACACATGTTATAACTAAAGAGGCAAATGTATGTATATATGATATAAGAAAATGTGTGTACATATCATAAAAGAAAATTAATGTAAATTAGAGATCATCAAATGTCAAATACTAAAGATGAAAAAATAAGCAAATGTATGTATATATCATATAAGCAAATGTAAGAGATCATCAAATCTCGAATACTAAAGATCATATAAGCAAATACATGTAGTAAAGATCATAAATCTAGTGTGTAGGGTCTAATATGAATGTCGACTCCTAGTCGAACGACCATCTGAATGAGAATGGTCCTACTGTGATAGATGTGCTGAGCCTTGCAAATAAAATTGTGTAAAGAATGTGTTAAATACATATAATTTATATTAAATAAATTTTATGAAAGTTATTTTTAAATGAACTTGTATTTTTAAATATCTATCTAGATCTATGCATACATAAATATTGCATGTAGATATATACACGTGTATATATAAAAATTTAAAACTCACATGTCCATTGGTAGCAGATTCATCCACATCTGAGTCACATAGATTATGCACACGATCTGCACCAAGGCTAGGAGTGACATGAGGTATGTCCACCTATAACAATATATATACATATATATCAACTTACATGAATATCTAATTGAAACATGCACATGCACACATACATGCACATCATTTGATATCGGATGACCTAAGTCCTCTAAAATGGTCCATATCCATCAAACGGTCAAGTGACGATTCAACATCTACATCCATCCGATTTATCCCATGTCGTGCCAGAAATGATGAATGTAGAGGACTATGAAGGTGAGATGACATCGATGATGATGAACCAGAACCAATCAACATATCAGTAAAACCTATAGTCTATGCAACTGCCGAATGAACTGTAGGTGGATCCTGATGCGCACTAGTGCTCGACTGAGAGTGATGGGATCCTAGAGCTGAATGAAATCCATGTTCCAAATGATCTTTGACATGGTCTATACCGATCCCATTGTTTGATGCAATGTGGGGATATGCCTCCAACAGGTCCTTAGCCAAACAATGCAGAGTCCTGCATGCCATATCTCTTGTAAGTGCATCAAGTTGTGTAGGAGTAGGGATGCCGACCATTGTAAAAGGATCCTGGTGGTCCACTATGCTGAAAATGGCATGGATCGAGAACGTTTGGACATCAAATATTGACCTACACGATCATCAAATATCCTAGTGGTGGCAGCTGCAATGTCACCTACAGTGTCAATTGCTTCCTTTTGGGAAGCAACGACAACCTCATTTGCTATGGGGGCTAGAGCTGGGGTGAGAGCAGGACACCTCTCACCAACCAATTCCCTAAACACTAGGGCTAGTCTATCTGCTCGACGATAGGTGGGCCTATCGGCAATCCTACCATGCCCTTGACCAGCATATGGTGGAATGTCTAGGTAGTTAACTTTGAGGCCCAAATGGACCTCAACATACAACTGCTAAAAAAATATAATGGAATCTAGTCATTTTTTGGGTATTGACCATGTGTTGTGAGAAATCGTGGGTAGGTCAATTCATCCATAGCACGATCGACACATCTAGTGGCTTGGCATCCCCTAACCTTACGCACATTTTGATAAAAAGGAAAACAATTGATTTTTATCATTTCTTTGGTCACACTATCTTGTGTTTGTTTAAGGGGAACATCACCATGTACTTCTTCCCGCATTCGGGAAAGAATAGCAACTACTCTATCTGGGGAATATGCACTAGTCCTCTCAAGTTCATCTTTTAGTTTTTCTAAACTATGTAATATTGACATACATGGTTCAAAATATATCCCTGGGTTTGCACCCTATGCTAATGAGTCTCTCAATTTTTTAATCTCATTAGAGGTATTTGCAAACAAATAATTTGGCTTAGGTGGAACATGATCTACATTTTCCATGTTATATATATATACAATACACCTTAAAGAGCAATGAGACCTTGGTAAATAATATATATAGATAAAGGGAATACAAATCTAAAACAATTGTAATAATTCATCTACTCATCAATAATATTTTCATACCATTAACAAAAAAACATTCAACATCTATCATAGTTTTTAATAATTTCAAAACATTCAAATTACCAGATTGCACACAAAACATAATCTAAAACAATTCTAAAATTTAAATTTAAAACATAATCTAAAATAGTTCTAAAATTTAATGGAAGATGTGTCTAAAATTAAGAATTCCCACTAGAATATCAATATTCCACAAGAATCTCATAAAGAGGATGAATCTAATGGAAGATAATATAAAATCCTCCATATGAGGTTGAATTTTATCATTACATTATGAGTGAATCATCTCAATTATATAGCCAACAACATCAAAAAATTATAGATTGGAAAGCAAAATAATCACACATTTATCATATTTTTATATGTATAAAGTTTAGATACCATCAAACTATTCAAACTTATAGATTGCATAAAGCTATAAATTGAATTGTTAAAACTAATTTATTAAGAATCAAATCTAATAAAGTTTGACTTCATATTGCATGTACTTGTTATAAATATCTCCCTAATCCAACCATACATTTAATATATGTTAAAAAATATATAATTTAACAATTTATACAACTTCTAATTATGATAATAAATCTAGAATCAAACATGACCCAAATGTAGAATAAAGACAAGAATCTTAATCTATACCATTATTTTGAGTTTGGTTTAATAGAAATTGAAAAAATTTATAATCATGAAAAAAACAATGAATAAACTAAGGATCATTTTAACAATGGTGAATTAGTGCCTAAAGATTGGCCTAAAAAATTATAATATTCAACATTCTCATCACAAATGATATATGAAAACTAAGGATCATTTGGTTATATATTTTCATAGATTTAAAATTTGAATATTTATTACTATAACATGTTCATTACAATTAGATTTTTAAATAATATTGTAATAATTTATTATGTCTTTGAAATTTGTTTTGTGGATTTTAATGTTGTTTTTAAATTTAAGTTAGAGTAAGTAGAATCTAATGATCTAGACCTTAAAAAGATTCAAGTAATTTATGTTTGCCTTAAAATTACGATTATTGCTCGATTAAATAGATTATTGATTGTATTTAGATTTCAAAATTGGAAATACTTTAAAATTATAGAACCATATTATCCTTTGATACAAAAAGCTATGTCAAGGATTATTTGTATCTTCCTCATAATTATGTTTCACATATTGAATATTTCAGGGAGGATTGCATGGATGATTTGAAAGTTGAAGCAAAGATTGGTTGAGATCGACAAAGGATATTTTGATAAACTCCAAAATCCTAAGAATAGAGAAGATGGTGAGTCATATTTTAATAGACCTTATCTTCACTCCTATTCAAATGCAACCTCTCCAACCAATATATTGGATTGCAAAATAAGTAATAGATATATATGAACTTACTCCTAATCCCCCTCCATTTACCCCACCATTAGATATGCATATTGGTATTCACCTACTCAAGTTTTATGAGACCCTAGGTGGCTTTGTGAATACATCAAAAATATTATGCATGATGTCTAAGAATTTAATTGTGATGGATCAAGATATATTCCAAGAATTTATAAATGAAGTATATATTCATAAATATGTATTTGTTTGAGTGTTTAAAATTAGTTAAAAATTTCTTTGAGGGATTTATGCAAATATGATATAGATTAGAAAGATAATTTCATGTCATTTTGGTGAAGTCATAACTTAACTTTTAATTTATCATTTATGGGAATGACATCTTTGAGAAGTTTATAAAAGGTCATAGATGGTGGGCCACTTTTTGAATTAAATTTAGTTATTGAATTTGTATTTTTTGGATGCGCATTTAGATTTAGATTTACATGCCAAAGTCATAATGTCCTACTCTTGATTAAATTCCTACAAGAAATTAAGGAACTTGGGATACCCACCTCCCAATGGTCTTGGAATGGATGCATTTAGATGGAGAAGGATTTCAAAAGGCTCATGGTACTTGTGGACCCCTCAAAGGAATGATATATAACACATGAACTTTATTTATGAAATTTGGTCTTTAGTTGTTGGCTTCTAGTATGAATGCTATCTATAAGGTGGAATTCTTAGTTGAGACTCTCAATCTTCCATTGTTGGTTTCTAGTGTGATTATACAATATGAGCCAAGTATTAATTTCTAATGTTAATTATTGAAAGAAGGTATATAAATTATTATTTGAGCATGTCTTAATTCTCATACAGAGTTGTCTTAGTCAATTTCTCAATGTATGAGTTCCATATATTTGTAAATTTTTCTTAATATAAAAACATATTTTATTTCATTAATTAACCTATCTATTCCATGTTACAAAGGATGCTCTTATTTTAAATTATAAGTATATAATTCAAAATTAATTAGTAATTTTCAAGATAGAGTACACATAATTTCATTAGTTAAAATAAAAAAATATTCTTATTTCCATGAGAGTTATGTAGAATGGTAGCTTGATGTCTCGAAAAAAGTTCTTTCATACATACTAAATTTGTATCATGTTACATTATGAGTGAATCATCTCAATTATATAGCCAAGCACAACAAAAATTTATAGATTGGAAAGAAAAATAATCACACATTTATCATATTTTTATATGTATAAAGTTTCTACCATCAAACTATTTATACTTATAGATTAAATTATTTTTGAATTTGGTTATTTGGGTTCAACATGTCATGCTATAGTATTTTCTTGTGTTTTCACCATGTTGTCATGTGTAGATCATAGCTATGTATTTTATAGGTGTAGGAATTTTAGAGGAAGGAAAGATTGAACAAAATGCATAAGGATGAGATGGAGCCTTGTTTACCTTAGGATTTGGTTGAGGTTCCCTTTGAGCATAATAGAGGGGTGGTTGGTCCTCTTGTAGACATGAGTAATTTAGAAGGTCTTGTCAAGAGAAATTTAGAGGAGATTGGTAGCGACAAGAATCATGTTATAGATGGATTAGTTGGAGTTCATTGCCTCTACCATTCTCTTGAATTGCAACATGCACCTCTTGGTATTCTTTCTAATAATTTAAAAATATGAAGAAGGTTCAAGTTTAGAAGATTATAGCAACCATTTGGTCTCGAGTTTGGAAACTAAAGATGGAAACTCCATTACAAAGGAACTAGGTTCATTCATGGAAAAGGATAAGGTTGACAATAAGATATAGTTCCTTGAAGAATTTTGGATTCAAGTTGTGTTCAATGATAGATCTACTAATGTTTTTGGGAAAACGACCCTCTTTATTAGATACATTGCCACTATTGGTGGAGTATTTCTAATTGGATGTTATTTTTCTAACTTCCAACTATATTTTTCTTTTTGTTCCATGCCAATATGATTGATCATTTTTTGTCTCTTTATTGGTCTTTTTAAAAGGGTGGGGCCCTTTCAAAATTTCTATTTCTAATTCATAAATTCAACCAAAAGTATTTACCCTAAAATTAAAATATAAATTTAAACTTTAAAATAGTCTTTTTTGATATTATATAATAGCCTCACATGTATTTAATTTATAAATCCTATTATTCTTTATGTTTAATTTCAAAATTTTAATGCTCGAGCAAGTATAGGTTACAAGTGCATTCTTTACATTTTTTCTCTTTATTTTGTACTATTTTGTATATGGGTGTCTTATATGCATTGCCTCAAACATATAATTTTGATGTCCTATACCTAATTCTAAATGTAGTTTTATGAATGTATTCCTCCTTTATTCTTTACTAATTGTAATTGAATATTAGACCTTTTTTTTTAAATATGGCCACCCCTCTCAATCAGTAAAATAAGTCATCTATTTTAGGTGGTGGATATTAATGTTAATTGTTTATTTAATGAACATGTACATAATCAAGAAAAATTGGAAAAGTTTCTTAAATCTTTCTTTTTCATAAAAATAGTTGGAGCATCCCATGACAAGACACTAGAACATATAAATCCTTTCTTTAAAATGTCATTTAGTAAATCCTTTAATTCATGCAAATATGAAGTGTTTGTTTGATAGGGATCTCTAGATATAGGGGCTAATTCATGCATGAACTCTATTAAAAAATAAAACACCCATTTAGGAGGAAACATGAGGAGTTCATTCTAGGAAAGACATCCTAAGACTTTTGTAACGAAGGTTTATTTTCATGTGAATGGTTCTCATTCACTTTTACTAAATAATTTAAATTAACAACAAACAAGGAACACCCTTTTCTTTATTCTCTTTTGAGTTGTAAAATAGAACATTTAATAATACTTTCATTCCTTCTAATCCTAATAGAACTATTTTATTATACATTTCATTCAAACAATCTAGTTTCTTTCCTCTAAATTTATTCTTCGATTCATACATTTAGAACCAACCATTTTTGGAGTAATGTCATAAGACTCAAAGGCAAAAATATGAAGAATTTTATCCAAGTTTCCATTGTATGCACCCTAAGTTATAATTTTAGAATGGTATCATTTATAAACTATCTAAGTTGGGACATGTACACAACTCAACACTACCTCTTTTAACAAGGATTTAGATTTTAAGTTGAATTTCTAAACTATCTAAGGTGATACAAAATAGTAAGAAGCACCTAATTATATTAAGATTTTAAGATATAAAATATATTAATTCTACTTCATAGCTCTAGGTATGACATTTTCACATCATTATCACCATGCTCCCTAGCTTTCTTTGTTGGTGTCATATCCACCATGAATGAGGCCCATTTTTCTAAAGGTCCTATATATAAAAGATAATTAGATAAACCTTCACCAATGTTTTCATTTTAATTCTAATTGATTACCACTTTATACCTTTTACCAATTTATAATTTCATAGTTTACCAATATAAAAACTTGTAGGGGAATAACTATAATTCCCCATTTTTATAAATAGTCTAGATTACCTATGTTCCAATTGAAGTTTTGTTAGAGTGTAATATAATTTGTTTAGTTCTAATCAATGGTTCTAGATTAATTGTTTCAATTCCCTCAAAAAATTATACTCATTAGAGAGGTTGTGCATTAATAAATCTTACCAATTAGGGATCATATTCTTATTTATACTTTCATACCACAATCATTAGCATAACTTATCAACCTCAATGAGGGAAATAGTCACTATTATGGTTCACATTTTTATTTACCAATAATTCAGTATTGTGGGTTGAACAAAATAATCCATCCGATACAAAATTATAAAGATATATGGTTATCAACAATAATTTTAATAACAAATATAACCAAAAAAAATTCACATGAATTGTTTGATATAATGCCTCAAATAAATATGTTTTATGTTCACGTAAGGCTTTAGAAACATTAAAGCAAATGCAATTGGAGGTGCTCTGGTAGAAATGTATGCAAAACGTGGAAGCATAAAAAAGGCATGTTAATTTTTTGAGAGAGTTTTGAAATGAGTTTCTAAAATCTTTCAAGCAATGCAACGCCATTTTTTCAACACTCTACCTGTGCCAAAATTGGAGCTTTGGAATAGGGTATGAACATTCACCAAAGCATGATAGAAATAGTGTTTGTTGAAAATGATTTAGAAATTTTCAAGCAAATGCAATTTGAAACAAAGAAATGCAGTTTGAAATCTACAAATTTGAAATATTTCGTATTTAGGGTTTCAAAATTTCTCAAACAAATGTGTTTTGAAATCTACGAAATTTGAATTTAACCAACCTATGAGTGAGCTATAGAGGCCGGGTTGATGAACTGTGGCTATGGAGGTCGGGTTGATGCATGTTTTTCCCACATCCGTTCGCTACATTTGCCTTCGGGTTCACTTTCACCACATACAAAACTCCAATAGAGAATACGTAGAATGACATTGACAATTTGTTTTTATTTTTTATGCCCTATTTCAATGGGTTCACTCGAACATCCATTTGAGCGAACCTTATTAAATATTATTTTTTTATTCATATGTTTATGGGTTTGGTCAAACCTATTGTTCGACCAAACTAGTAGGTTTGGTCAAACAATTAAACTGGTTCTGTCAAACCATAGAGTTCGACCAAACCCCTTGTCATTGTGAAAACAAAAAAAAAATCAAATTTCCTTCCTCAAAATTTTTTTAAACCACTATTGTGGCTTAACTCGAAGGTATAAGTAAATATTGTGGTACCAAGGGGAATTGAGACCAAATATTTCACATGTACAAATTCTAATTTAGGGATGTCAAAAGTCAGTATGAGAAGCTGATCCACAAAAAAATTGTATTTCAAGTTATTATGTGGCATGCCTAGTAAAGATCCAATAGTTCCCATGGCATTTGCTACTTTTTTGTTAGCTCTTGGAATCTACTCAAAGGTGATGACTATGAAGTATTATTTAAATCTATCTACCATTCTTTTATATGGCATCAACTTATCATCCATAGTTTGGTAGTCATCATCGACTTGTCTTGCCACTAGTTGGGAATCACCATAGACCTAGAGTTCTTGGATCTTCCATTGAGTAGCAATTATTAACCTTGTGATGAGGGCCTTGTACTCTTCTATGTTGTTAGTGCATGGAAAATCTAGCCTATAGGACTTCAAAATGCAATCATCTTGAGGGGTGATGAATAAAATACCTTCTCGTAATTCGTGATGAGTATGGGAACAATAAAAGTATAGCTTCCATAGGTTTTTTGATGTTTTGGTGAATATTCATTCATCTATAAATTTAGATACCCGAGGATTCTTAACATATATGGGAGCTTCTACTAATTGATATGTGATGACTTGCCCTTTGATAACCTTTCAGTCCACATACTTAATGTCAAACTCACTTAGGATCATTACCCATTTAGCCATACATCCTGTGAGAGTTGCCTTTGATAATAAGTATTTCAATGGATCAACCTTAGAGATAAGTTTAATCTGATGGATAAGCATGTATTTTCGTAGCTTTTGTGAAGTAAAAACTAATACTAGATAAGCTCTTTCAATTAGGGTGTAGTTAAGCTTGTATCTGAGTAACTTGGCCCTATTGATATAATAGATAGCTATTTCTTTTCTTGATTCATCATGTTGTGCTAAGAGAGCTCCTAATGTTGCTAATATAGTTGAAATTTATAATATCAATGGTTTATCCACAACATGTAGCATCAATACTGGTGGTGATGCAAGGTAATCCTTCAACTACTGGAAGGCCTATTGGAAATTATGATCCCATTTAAATGCTACACCCTTGTGAAGGTGTGTGAATGGATGAAACCTTTCTACCAACTATGCAATGAATCTCTTGATAGATTGTAGCTTCCCTTGTATACTATGGAGTTTCTTTAGTTTTTAGGTAGTTGCATCTCAATGATGACTTTGAATTTGGTAGGGTCCACTTCGATTCCCCTTCATGATACTATGTATCCCAAACTATTACCTAAAGTGACTCTAAAGACACATTTCTTTTGATTTAGTCTCAACTAATACTTCTTTAGTTATTCAATAATTTGAGTTATATTTACTTCAAGATGACCTTTTCTTGTGATAGATTTTGATAATATGTCATCTACATAATCTTTCATAATCTTATGAAACATGTCATGGAATATTACAGTCACCACTCTCTGATATGTTGGTCCATCATTTTTGAGACCAAAGGGCATAACGTTCCAGCAATAGGTACCCCATGGAAATGTGAATGCTGTTTTACGTTGATCCTCTTATGTTATCATTATTTGGTTATATCTTGAAAATATTTCCATGAGAGACAACATCTCATGTCCAATTTTAATCTATCCACAATGATGTCAATGTTTGGCAATGGAAAACCATCTTTAGTACATGCTTTATTCAATTCTCTAAAGTTTGTGCATATCCAGATGCCCCCAGTGGGTTTTGATATTGGTACGAGATTTGAAACCCACTCTGGATAGTCAATAGGTCTTATGAAACCCATGTCCCCATAGTATGCTTGCATATCAAGTTCAATAACAAACCCTACTTTGTGATCGACAAAAGGCATGCCTTCTTAGAGCCCCATGAGTTCTATGATAGCCTCGTCATTTTTGAATAAATCAAGAACTGGTGCTTGTTGTTGGTCCTAATCTATGAGCTAGGGTAGATGAGTTTGAGAACCAATTGTTTTGGATAGGGGATGTAAATGATGTGGTAGTGATGGTGTATATAGAGGAATTTTCAAATAATTTTGTTAATCACATGGGTAAGTCTTTGATATCCTCATCATCAAATGGATTTAACCAAGGAGAAGCTTCAACTTCCTCAATAAAGATTTTGTCAATGAGAGGGGTCACATTTTTGTTCGAGTTGTACCTAATACCTTTATTCTTTGATTGCTTTTCTAAGATGATAGGTTCACAAATACCTTTTTGTTTCAATCCAAGTCCATTGATGCTTGTATAGCCCATATTTTTGATCAATTGATAACCTTTGCTACTTGGATCCACAAGAAGAGGACCTTCTTGTTCCTCTTGATATACCCATTTTGAGAAATCGACTTCATCTATGACCTCGACATTTAGTTGTCCCCATCTTTCAAAGGTATTTTTTTTACCTTGATTATTTTAGACAGTTTCTCAATATGATTGGGTTTACTATAGGTCTTAGGAGAAAGTGATAGCATGCCCACATAGAAGGATTCCTCAAGGTTGCAATAACCACAACCATTGTATTCTATCTATACCTTGATTTTAGGAAGTGTTTGTTGAGAAGTTGATGTAGATACAACTTTCATTGGATCGACATAAGAAAATGAGAGTGGAATTGCATCATTATTTGGAACTTGGAGTGGGTGGGTGCTCTGCCCGTAGCCAAAAACCCTCATTTTCGCACTCGTGTTCTAGGAGGAAGAATTCTACAAAATTCATCAACAATAGTTGCTTTTCCTTTGCAAAGATGGCGCCATGATGATGGAGAGGTGTAGGAGGTAAGTATTGTTTGCTATTTGTTTTGAATTTCTTAGTTTCAAGTTGATTTTGTTTGTTTTAGGTTCGATTTGATTGTTTTTTTTTAATTTGTAGGAGATGCAAATAATCCTTAAAATCCTCAAAATCCTCAACAAGAAGAACAAGAAAATCCTCCTCAACAAAATCCTCAACAAAATCAACCTCCCCCACCAATCACTCAACACCCTCCTGACACTCAACAAAATTTGAGTGAAATTGAGAAAAAAAAACAAATTGAGGATCTCATTAGTAGGTTGAGTGATCCAAATGCTTCAACTGCAGAAAGAATTCCACTAGAAAATTAAATGAAAGAGATGTTAAAAATTGTAGATTCAATAACCCAACAAATAACAGGATGGCAAGATAGGAGGCAGGCAGCTAGGGCATATTATGCAGATAAACTATCATATAAACAAGTAAAAGATTTAAAAATTACTAAAGGTGATTTATGCTCTTTATTCACTGACCCTAGAACAAATCAAAAATCTTAGCCTCAATGCGAAGAGGTTTCCTATTCATTGGTGCCACCACCAAGAGATTAGGAACCGTTTTTATGGTAGGTGGTACTTGGTCTTTGATTACCCACTGTGCAACAATTGTGAAATCCCCCAAAATTTTCTTAGGAAACTATACAGTGAGTTCGTATTGAACCAAATCCCAAATTATTCTGATATAAGGGAGTTCCAGGGGAGAGGTGGGGGGTCAGCTCAGGATAGGACTGGTGCACAGCCAGATCCTACATGGCAAGGGAGATGACCTCTCGCTAGGTCACCTTGTGAGCACATTGTTATGCCTGTCATTGCGAAGGAGAGTACCGATGTAGAGACATTGTAGGCGATCAACACTTTGACAGAAGTGTCATCCATCATACTAGCCCTATTGTACAATGCCATCTAGGGGAGTCTTCGGGTGGTGACCTTCGAACCCATATGTTTCAATCTTGCAGGGCGACTTGTTCATATGACCCCATTGGTACTCAGGAAGCTACTACGTAGGATCCATATGCTACTACATAGGATTTGTATGCTGCTATGGGGATGGAGAGAAAGGCTGCAATTTTAGATCATGCATATGGTATTGATAGTTAGGTAAAAGTCAACATGTTCATTGAATTTAATTTATTAAATTTTGATTCTGAAATGCAAGATTAACTAATTTAGTTTTATTATTTTAATAAAATTGCAGGGTCACAGTGTTGAGATTGGATACACCGGTCTTCCACCTACTTATTTCTGTTGTACACCTATCAGTGGGGTATGTAACTAGTAAACAATTATAAATTTATTACATGTTAATAGCATTGTTTTAAGAATTGTATTTTAATACATGCGATTTTGGATGTTGAATAGGCTACTATTGGAGGTTTCAAGAAAACACCTCCTAGTGCCAGTGGATTCACTCAAACATACACAAAGGTAATAGAATAAAGAGAACTTAACTAATGAATTCTACTTAATAGATTTGTGTAGTTTATATTCATATTGTTGGTTATGTTGCATTACACATCATTCAAACTCAAGCATTGTACTCACCATATTTTGACTGCAGTAGTCTATTTACAGGTTGCAAACTCCTACTACAACAGAATCTTGATTATCATCTTGTAGTTAATCACTAATTTGCTCAAAAGGCTTCATAATACTCACCCATATGACCATCAAAGTCACCAAACCTGTCTTATACACCTTAACCAAATTTAGTAACATCAATCATATCATTATTTTGATAGTAACCAAGCACTCAATATGATCCTTTCCAATGTTTAAACAAACATCTTTGTTTTGATCAGACAATATCATATTCCTCTAGTAGGTCTGTCGACCATTCAATCGGGTAGTTATATTCCTATCTCAAAGCTTATTAGAAACTATATCATTCATCCCATCAATTCACTCAAATCCTCTTCAAATCTGTATCTGTCTGATCAGTGTCAGGCGGTCCTGTCGTCCTGTCCATGCACTTTGTGTAGGAAAATCCTCTATTTTCCAGTGTAGCAACAACTCCACCATGGTATTCTTTCTTTTCCCTGCACTTACAATCATCAAAACATGAAAAAAATCCTAATATTAACCTACTACACCAATTTACTTGACCTAGATTGGTGGAGTAGTGAAGAAAAACCCTACTAGACTATCAAACTTGCTTCTAAAAGGACTTTGTCGAGCACTGAAAACTGCCTCTTATTCTTTTGTTTCCTAAAGCTAACCAAGTCCAACTCTTGAAATAGGAAAATAACTCCTCTTTACATGTATTCACACTATGATTTAACTTTGGGTGTTCCTAAATTACCAACACAAGAAAACAAAACAATGAAGTAATGTTGCAAACTCGTAAACAAGGAATTTTTATTTCAAAATCTAGTTACAAGAACACAAAATTTTTCTTTTTCTCGCCTTTACATGCCTTTTAAAGATATTTCCTTTTCCATAACTGTCTTTCCATCAATTGAAACTACCCCTTTTAACCCTTAATATGCTTGATTTCCTTGTTTTTGTCAATTTAACAACTTTTAACAATATTACATTATTGCATTGTTTTCCCACTTTAACCACCTAGAACTTACCCATAAGCTTAAATACATTCAAATAAGACCTCATATGACCTTGAACATGCTTTACATCATTTTTCCATGACCTTTTGTGATTGAATCAATAAAAATTTGAACACTCATCCCTTTTACAAAATTGAAAAGTATTTGATGACCTAGGTGCTCCTGCACCAACATCTGACCCAATTGAATCAGGATAAGATCAAATTGAATAAGAAACTAAAACTTCTTTCTCTTTTCATCAAAAATCACAATGTTTCATTTGCAAACCACAAGGCAACAACAAGCCAACTCATTTCAATACTTCTTATCATCCTCAAGCTTCAAACATCTTATTTATGAGAAAAAATGACTGATCCGTGCACAAGAAACCTAATTAGAGTCACTAAACAATCCACTCTTTCATCATTCACCAAGGCACCATTCCACTCAATTTGCTTTACCTAGGAAAAATAACCAAAAAAATCTTTCATGTTACAACCTATATCCATCAGATCCTAACACACCTTTGTCATCATCAATTTATCTGAATTCAAAGCAAAAACTGATAAAGAGCTCCGAATCTTTCAATTCCTTAAAAAACTCACCAAATTTTCACTTTTACCAACTAGTTCCTCAAGACCAAGATACTACAATCAACCATTTACACCTCAATCATTTCATCTGACTTTCAAGACATTACTCACATCATGTTTATTGACTAAGCTTATTCTATGCACAAATCAAGCCCTACAAAGGAGGGTTTATTGCATAAGGTACTTACAAACCTTAAATACTCCTGCCACCACCACAAACACCATGGAAATAGCCTACATAAGCTTTAGAAATGATGCAGAGTGGCAGAGAAGGAAAACTCACAATTACAAATGGCAAAGTCACTCCATTGAATGCTTCTCTCAAATACTCTTATGAGGAGTCCTAAACTCCACTATTCTTTAAGAGATCAACCCCACACACCTAGGGTTCACAACTCAGACCACTCACAAAGCTTGAAAAAATTTGGACCATGTCTCATTAAGTCAAAACAAGGTTTAAAAACCCTCTAGCATTTAGGTTATAACAAACACCCATCACTATGGTGACTTAGACCTCACTCTCTCTTAAGGCTTGCAACCCTTGCCCGGTAGGATAGTTAGAATAAAAAACACAAGGAATACTGTTAAGACACCAAACCTATGGATTCCGTCCCCTAAGATGGACCCTACAAGGTTCCAAAACCCTTCCTCTTGATTGTCAAAACATCACTCACAATGGCCCTTTCTACCGCTGCTCCAAAAGGCCTAATTCACAGATCTACACCTAGGTCTTGACTATATAGGCTCTCCCCTTCACCCCAGAGCCCAAATTTAGACTCCTAAAGGTTATCCACACCTACTTCCACCATTCCTAAGTGCCTCTTAAACAAATTCTTCAAAATCAAGCAAAAAATCAATTTTTTGCTTGTCAATTATGCTTGCCACATAGAGATGTCAACCCAAAATTCATGCACAACTTCTAAGAATGAGCCTTCCATTCTCCATAAAATTTATTACATGATATTACATCCTTATATTTTCCATCCCACTGAGATTTAGCAATTTTACAATGTGGGAATGGAAGAAATATACATTTTTCACCCAAAACCTTGATTTTAAGGGTTTTTAGACCACCTGATAGAGAAATTGGAATATCTCCCTTGATACTCAATGAAATCTCACCACTCCAATGCCAAAGGAAATATTATTAAATTACCTATCCAACCATTATGGTATTGGAGAATGATAGTGAACATGCAGCCTGTACCAAGTACGGGATCAACAAATTCTTTAGAAAATCACAGGAAAAATAACAAACTTCTTATTGAAACTTCTTCAAAACATCAACATCAACCTTGCCTTGACCAAGAGAGGAATTTTTGAAGTCTTAAAAACTCCCTTCAACTTCTTGCAACTATCTTTTGAAAAGAGAGATGTTGGAAAACAACTAATCTCATGCTTTGACTTCTAATTGCCTAGTTAAGGCAATGTGAGCAACTTCTACCAACTCAACCACAAAGAGCCTTCCAAAATGTGTCAAAGGCATTTAAAACCTTGTAAAAAAGTAAGGTGACTCCCCTCAGGTGTCTAGATACAACAAGGCATCATTTTTCCTTATTTTTCCAAGATGCACTAGACTTACAAAGGAGGATGGAGACCTTGTTGTACAAAGAAGTTGGTCACCAAGACCAAAAACTCAACCAAAAACCTAGAATACCTACTACAAAGCATTGAAATGGTACATAAGACCTTATTCCATCCATAAACCAAGAAACAAAACATGAAAAATTATTTTAGGTCCCTTAGACCCATGGGTGCTCCTGCACCATACTCCCAAGCAAGAAAAAGATCTAAAGTCCTCTTTGAGATCAGGTCTTCTACAATAGTTCCATGCTATTTAATATCATTTTTTGACATCCATGTTGCATCCTCTTTAGGTAGACCTTTCCATTTGACCAGGTATTCCTTGTAAATCTTCCTTCTAGTCTTCTTTGTCTCCTTGGTGTCTAGGATGCATTCAAGAGTCATAGGTTGGCTGGGGGGTAGTTCCTTCACCCAATCTTCATCCTCCATTGTTGTTGTACCTACTCCATCACCTATATTCATAGAATCTTTGAAAGGATACAAGTCAGAAATGTTGAAGATAGGAGAGATTGCCACCCCAGGAGGTAGCTCTATTTCATAAGCATTTTGGCCAAACTTGTGGACCACCTTGCAAGGTCCTATCTTCTTCATCATGAGTTTGGTATACTTTCCTTTTGGAAGTATATCCTTCTTCAAGTGTGCCATCACCAAGTCTCCAACCTTGAATTGGACATTCCTCTTCTTTAAATATTCCTCTTGCTTATACTTCTCAACATTCTTTTGAAGGGTTTTCTTCACTTGTTGATGAATATCCCTGATTGTAATAGCAAAGTCCTCACCTTGAGCACTTCTCTTAGAAACTCCTTGTAGATATCTTAGTTCATAGACCCCTCTAGGGTGCATGCCATAAACTACTTCAAAAGGGCTTCTACCAATGCTCCTATTCACGAAGTCATTATATGCAAATTCAGCCCGAGGTAAAATCAGATCACAAGCTTGTCCATGCTCCTTGGTAAGGCATATTAAGAGGTTTCCCGATGATCTATTCACCACTTCAGTTTGTACATCCGTTTGTGGATGGTATGCTAAACTAAAGGACATATTTTTTCCTTGAGTTTCTTCCACAAGGTCCTCCAAAAGTGACCAATGAATTTAGAATCCCTGTCAGAAACAATGCTTAAAGGCAATCTATGTATCCTAACAACCTCCTTAAAGAAGAGACCTACTATATGAGGTGCATCATTGGTGCATTTTCAAGGAAGAAAATGTGCCATCTTACGAAATCTATCAACTACCACAAAGATACTATCAAAACCTCTTTGGGTTCTAGGCAACCCCAAGACAAAGTCCATACTTACACACTCCCAAGGCCTATTGGGAATGGGCAGTGGCTGATAGAGTCTTGCATTTGATGAAGTTCCCTTTGCCCTTTGACATATTGTGCAGCCTTCCACATACCTTCTCACATCCACTTGCAACTTTGGCCAATAGTAAAATCTCCTAACTTGTTCCAAGGTCTTGTTAAGGCCAAAGTGACCTCCAAGACTCCAACTATGTTTCTCCTTTATGATATTGTCCCCCATTGAGCATTTACACACACACAATTGGATTCCTTTGAAGAGAACACCATTCAACAATAAAAAGTCAGAGAATTCACCATGAAAAGAATTCAAATATTGCTCACAAACATTGTATACCTCCTTGAAATCTGAATCTTCATGATACATATCCTTTAATGCTTCAACCCCCATGATTTGGAGTTGGATCTCTTGCACTACAAGTGCCCTTCTACTGAGAGCATCTGCCACCTTATTTGCTTGGCCCTTCTTATGCTTTATTGTGAAACTATAGGCTTGCAAAGACTCTACCCACTTCATGTGCCTATGACTGAGTTTGTTTTGTTCATTCAAAAAAATCAAGGCATGATTATTAGTATAAACAACAAATTCTTTAGGTAACAAGTAGTGCCTCCACTTTTTAAGGGCTTTGGCCATAGCATATAATTCAAAATCATAGGAAGAATAATTCCTCTTTGCTTCATTTAGCCTCTCACTGAAAAATGCAATCGATCTGCCTTCTTCACTCAAAACAACCCCTATTTCTTGATTGCTAGCATCACACTCAATGGTAAAAACTTTATCAAAATTAGGGAGCACAAGTATAGGCTATTGTGCTACTCTCATTTTCAGATATTCAAACCCTTTATTAGCCTCATTGGTCTAAGATAACTTACCTTTATTACCTCCTTTGATGGTGCACAAATTTGGCTAAAGTTATTGATGAACTTTCTATAAAAGCTTGTAAGTCCATGGAAGATTCTCACATCTCCCATGGATTTTGATATTGGCCAAGTAAGAATAGCATCCATCTTTGAAGGATCCATCTTCAAACTTCCCTTGGAAATGACAAAACCAAGGTAGACTAGTTCTTCCTTCATGAATTCACAATTTTCCATGTTGATCAGCAACTTCTCCTCTTGTAACCTCCTTAGTACCATGTGAAGGTGCTTCAAATGTTCTCCTTTAGACTTGCTAAACACAAGGATTTCATCTAAATAAACTACAACAAACTTTCCAATGAAAGACCTCTCAATACCTCATTCATAAGGAAAATAAATGTATTAGGGGCATTTGATAACTCAAAGGGCATCACCAACCACTCATAGAGCCCTTCATTAGTCTTAAAATTTGTCTTCCATTCATCCCCCTCTCTAATCCTTATCTGATGGTACCCACTATTTAGATCAATCTTGGAAAAGTAAGATGCTCCTGATAGACAATCCATGAGGTCTTCCATTCTTTGCATTGGGAACCTATATCTGATTATGATCCTATTAATGGCTCTTGAATCAGTGCAAAGCCTCCAATTCCCATCCTTCCTTGGTGCTAGGACAATAGGAACAACACATGGGCTCAAACTCTTCCTCACTAGCCCTTTATCCATCAACTCTTGCACTTATCTTGCAATCTCCTCATTTTGAGTAGGTGTCATCTTGTATGCAGCCTTGTTGGGCAATGTAGCCCCTGGAATCAAATCAATATGGTGGCTTATATCCCTAATGGGAGGTAGGGAACTAGGTAATTCATTCACCGTTATGTCCTTGTACCTTTCCAACAATTCTTGGACTTCCTTTGGTGCATCTTCCTTCTTCTTTGTGGGAAGATCTACTTCACTTTTTGGCTTCATAATCAAGAAGAATCCTCTTCCTCCTCCTTCCTTCAAGGTCTTCATGAACTCCTTCTAACCCACCATCAAAACACTAGGCCCTTCATGCTTTTCCTTGTCTTCTTCTAGGAGAGGTGAAAGGTTGTAAGTCTTCCCATCCATCACAATGGAGTATGTGTTCTTCTCCCCATCATGCTTGGTCTTCCTATCAAACTACCAAGGCCTACCAAAAATATATAGTTTAATACTTGTACTCAAAATTTTGTTCATTAGATCTCATACATTATAAGTCATGACGTGGATTGCTATTGTAACTTTTTGTGATTGAATAATTTGTTGTTTTATTTTCAGATGTTGGTTGTGGAAACACCTCCAAATTTTACAAGGGCAATGGATATCGGTGTTTCATCCACTATACAATACTCGATGGCACTGATAGAGGAGGTATGAGGCAAATTACTAAATTTCAATTTACATTCGTTGTTATAGATTTTAGTTCTAATGAAAAATAAAACCATTATTGATTCCCAATTTAATTCCTATTTGGATGGTTTATACAGGGCTTGAGCAAGCTTGAGCATTGGCATGCAAATATTTCCATCGTGGAGAGTGATAATAAGAAGTAAAGACATTAATATATAGAAATTACATTATAAAAAATGATATATTTAACAAAATAATCACTTACGACCATCTCATGATCACTCTCGATGATGGAAATATTTGCATTTCAATGCTCAAGCTTGGTCAAGCCCTGTATAAACCATCCAAATAGGAATTAAATGGTCGTAAGTGATTATTTTGTTAAATATATCATTTTTTATAATGTAATTTCTATATATTAATGTTTTTACTTCTTATTATAACAGTTAAAACTTCACCAGGAGCTAAATTGTAGGAGGAGTAGCAAGAGCACTCCTCGAGCACAAAAAATACAAGTGATGGACTTATTGCCATCGGATCGCCAAACAAAGGGAAATAATTTATTTCTAGAGCATGGAGAGAAATGAATTTTGATTCCAGAGCCCTTTGTTGTATGCTTAGACAAGGCAATTTTGTACATATCTTGTATTGGATATATTTGACATTGTATGCCTATATGGCATTCTCGTAAGCCTATATGGCTATTTTGTAACTATATTTTATACTTATATCGACATATATTGATGTATGTGTACATGGTTATTTGGTTAATACAAATCTTTTTTATTGATGGTGCCCATATTTTCTCTTTTTGACAATGTCAAAAGCATGGTTGCATGTAGATTAGGCAAAAGACTTTTCCTTTTAGATTAGCAATGCATGGAAGTTTCAAAAAGTATCCTTGATATTACAAAAAGATATGTGTTTATACCATAGCAGCAAAAATCTTTTGGGGAAAAAATTGGCAAACCAAAAGTATAAGATTTTTTGAAAAAATTGGGAAAAAGTCTAGAAAAAATTGAAAAAAAATCAGATTTAAAAAAAAAGGTAAAAAGTAGAACAAGAGATAATTTTTTTTTTAAAAAAAATTAAAGGAATTTCGATACCATAGAGATATAGAGAGAAAATAAAATAAAGAGTTTAACTAATAAATTGTAAAAAATATATTTTTGTAGTTTATATCCATATCGTTGATTACATTGCATTGCACATATTTCAAACTCAAAGCATTGCTTCACATTGCATAACTAATAACTAGATGTTCATAGATGACAAAATTTCAATTACAATATAGTTTTTACAAAGTCAACCTAAGCATTTATGCAATTACTTCACATTGCATAACTAATAACTAGGAGCAGCTCCCAATTGGATTTTCTTGTCATGGCATTCTATGAGACCACATTTCTTTGAGGCATTTTTTCAAACAATTCATTTCCTTGTCTATACTACCACATTTTTGATACATGTATACCAAAGAATTTTGTCAAATAGTTCATTGCCTTGTTGCTATGGCTGAAAGCCTAAAACAAGTGCTTTCGAACAAGGTATTGATGCTTGGAAAAAATCTTACAAAAGCATAATAGTAAGCAATATCATAGACAAGGTAGTATAGACTCTTTGAAAAAATGCCTCAAAGAAATAAGGTCTCATGGTGATGGAATTCCATGACAATCAAATGCTTTTGATTTTCATGGCATTCCATCACCATGAGACCTCATTTCTTTGAGGCATTTTTTCAAAGAGTTTGTTGCTTTGTCTATGCTAACACATTTTTCATACATGTCTATCAAAGCATTTTATCAAACAGTTCATTGCCTCGCTGCTATGGCTAAAAGCCTAAAACGGGTGCTTTCAAAAAAGCTATGGATTGTCATGGCATTCCATCACCATAAGACCACATTTCTTTGAAGCATTTTTTCAAACAATTCACTGCCTTGTCTATGCTACCACATTTTTCATACATGTTTACCAAAGCATTTTATCAAACAGTTCACCTCCTTACTGCTATGGCTAAAAGCTTAAAATGGGTGCTTCCAAACAAGCTATGGATGCTTGGAAAAAATATATCAAAGCATAATAATAAGCAATAGCATAGACAAGGCAACAAACTGTTTGAATAAAAGCCTCAAATAAATGTGGTCTCAATGGTGGTGGAATGCCATGACAATCCATAGCAATTTGCTTGTCATGGCATTCATCATGCCATTCCATCATCATGAGACCAAATTTCTTTGAGGCATTTTTTCAAACAGTTCACTGCCTTATCTATGCTACCACATTTTTCATACATGTCTACCAAAGCATTTTATCAAACAATTCACTATCTTGTTGCTATGGCTAAAAGCCTAAAAAAATTACTTTTGAACAAGCTATGGATGCTTGCAAAAAATATATCAAAGAATAATAGTAAGCAACAAGCTATGGTCTCATGGTTTTTGTTCATGCAAAAATCAATTTGATTTTATTCACATTTTTTTGCAAGTTATAAAAACTTTTTTTTTTTCCAATTTTGTTGTTTTAAATGACATTCAAGTTTATGGTGGTTTTGTTGTTTATATGATGATATGTGATATTCTAATCCTAATTCATGCTTCTAGGTTGTATAGATATATATTTTGTTTTTACATGTTTTTTGTACCAACGAACCCAAAATGAACTAAACCCCCCTCCATAAAATTTTGGCCAAACCGAAAAATCGAACCCCCGAACCTGAACCTCAAAACCTATTCCAACACTCTTCATTTTTCCTACACAAACTTAATTGACCACCAAATTATGTTTCCCCTTGACTTTACCCACGCTTACTCCCTCAAACCTCTCTTTTTCATTCAAAACCCCTATTTTCCCAACTAGGGCATGCCATGCCATAACATAATTTTAACCTCCCCTATCCTTGCAAACCTTTTGAACACATCAAACTCCACAATCTCACCCTATTGTAACTTATTTTCAGGAAATTTCTTCTTTTCCCCTCTTCTAGCCTTGCTTTTAAGGGGACTCAATTTTGAATTTTCAATAGTTGCAATGTTAGTAATCTCTTCCAATGCCCTTACTAATGCTATTTTCTTATTCCTACTCCCTATCCTACTTACATCAGGCCCATATCATTGAGACATAGCCTGAATAATAGGTGGAATGGCCTATTTCAACATACTACACTCAAACCCTTAAGGGATCAATCTAGTTGAATGTAGCTCAGAGTGATTCTGCATGTTTGGGTGAGAAAGAGGACCATGCCTAGTGTGAACATGCCTATTTGGATGCGTTGAAACAGTTTGTTTGGTCACACGAGTTGCTGAATGAAAGTTGCACCACTTTGCAACTTTCCACTGCTTCCATTTGACACTTTTTCCATCAACCGAAATTTGGACACCATAGGAAAACCACTCTAAGATAACGAAAACCGAGAGAGATTATTGTAGAGGGGCCCAATGTGATCCCATGGGATTAGATGAAAAGTTTCTAAGCGTCACAGTGTCTGAGTAACCTCATGCTGAAGTTTGTAGCCATTTTACCCTTTGGACCCTTAAGGGATCAATTCAATTGAACGTAGCTCAGAGTGATTCCACGTGCTTGGATGTGAAAGAGGACCATGCCTAGCGTAAACATGCCTATTGGAACATGTTAGAATAGTTTGTTTGGTCACACGAGTTGCAGAACGAAAGTTGCACCACTTTGCAACTTTCCACTACTTCCATTTGACACTTGTTTCATCAACTGAAACTTGGACACCACGGGAAAACCACTCTGAGATAACAAAAAATGAGAGAGGTTATTGTAGAGGGGCCCAACATAATCCCATCAGATCAAATGATAAGCTTCTAAGTATCATGGTGTCTGAGTAACCTCATGCTGAAGTTTTCAGCCATTTTTCCCTTTGGACCCTTAAGGGATCGATCCAGTTGAACGTAGCTCAGAGCGATTCCACATGTTTAGGTACAAAATAGGACCATTACTAGCATAAAAATACCTATTTAGATGCATTGGAATAGTCTGTTTGGTCAGACGAGTTGCAAAAAAAAAGTTGCACCAATTTGCAACTTTCCACTACTTCCATTTGATACTTTTTTAATCAACTAAAACTTGGACACCACGAGAAAACCGCTTCGAGATAATGAAAACCAAGATAGATTATTGTAGAGGGGCCCAACATGATCCCATCAGATTAGACGAGAAGTTTCTAAGCATCATGGTGTCTGAGTAACCTCATGCTAAAGTTTGCAGCCATTTTTCCCTTTGGACCCTTAAGGGATCGATCTGGTTGAACGTAGCTCAGATCATTTCCACGTGTTTGGGTGAGAAATAGGACCATTCCTAGTGTGAAAATGGCTATTTGGATGTGTTGGAATAGTTTGTTTGGTCACACAAGTTGCAGAACAAAAGTTGCACCACTTTGCAACTTTCCACTACTTCCATTTGACACTTTTTCCATCAACTAAAATCTGGACACCACAGGAAAACCACTTTGAGATAATAAAAACCAAGAGATGTTATTTTAGAAGGGCCCAACATGATTCCATAGAATTATATGAGAATTTTCTAAGCATCATGGTTTCCGAGCAACCTCATGCTAAATTTTGCAGCAATTTTGTGCTTTGGACCCTTAAGGGATCGATCCGATTGAACGTAGCTCAGAGAAATTCTGCATGTTTGGGTGCAAAAGAGGACCATGCCTAGTGTAAACATGCCTATTCAAACATGTTGGA
>VDFB02058459.1:101470-117493 GCA_007258455.2 Sequoia sempervirens
TCTTTAGTTATTCAATAATTTGAGTTATATTTACTTCAAGATGACCTTTTCTTGTGATAGATTTTGATAATATGTCATCTACATAATCTTTCATAATCTTATGAAACATGTCATGGAATATTACAGTCACCACTCTCTGATATGTTGGTCCATCATTTTTGAGACCAAAGGGCATAACGTTCCAGCAATAGGTACCCCATGGAAATGTGAATGCGGTTTTACATTGATCCTCTTATGTTATCATTATTTGGTTATATCTTGAAAATATTTCCATGAGAGACAACATCTCATGTCCAATTTTAATCTATCCACAATGATTTCAATGTTTGGCAATGGAAAACCATCTTTAGTACATGCTTTATTCAATTCTCTAAAGTTTGTGCATATCCAGATGCCCCCAGTGGGTTTTGATATTGGTACGAGATTTGAAACCCACTCTGGATAGTCAATAGGTCTTATGAAACCCATGTCCCCATAGTATGCTTGCATATCAAGTTCAATAACAAACCCTACTTTGTGATCGACAAAAGGCATGCCTTCTTAGAGCCCCATGAGTTCTATGATAGCCTCGTCATTTTTGAATAAATCAAGAACTGGTGCTTGTTGTTGGTCCTAATCTATGAGCTAGGGTAGATGAGTTTGAGAACCAATTGTTTTGGATAGGGGATGTAAATGATGTGGTAGTGATGGTGTATATAGAGGAATTTTCAAATAATTTTGTTAATCACATGGGTAAGTCTTTGATATCCTCATCATCAAATGGATTTAACCAAGGAGAAGCTTCAACTTCCTCAATAAAGATTTTGTCAATGAGAGGGGTCACATTTTTGTTCGAGTTGTACCTAATACCTTTATTCTTTGATTGCTTTTCTAAGATGATAGGTTCACAAATACCTTTTTGTTTCAATCCAAGTCCATTGATGCTTGTATAGCCCATATTTTTGATCAATTGATAACCTTTGCTACTTGGATCCACAAGAAGAGGACCTTCTTGTTCCTCTTGATATACCCATTTTGAGAAATCGACTTCATCTATGACCTCGACATTTAGTTGTCCCCATCTTTCAAAGGTATTTTTTTTACCTTGATTATTTTAGACAGTTTCTCAATATGATTGGGTTTACTATAGGTCTTAGGAGAAAGTGATAGCATGCCCACATAGAAGGATTCCTCAAGGTTGCAATAACCACAACCATTGTATTCTATCTATACCTTGATTTTAGGAAGTGTTTGTTGAGAAGTTGATGTAGATACAACTTTCATTGGATCGACATAAGAAAATGAGAGTGGAATTGCATCATTATTTGGAACTTGGAGTGGGTGGGTGCTCTGCCCGTAGCCAAAAACCCTCATTTTCGCACTCGTGTTCTAGGAGGAAGAATTCTACAAAATTCATCAACAATAGTTGCTTTTCCTTTGCAAAGATGGCGCCATGATGATGGAGAGGTGTAGGAGGTAAGTATTGTTTGCTATTTGTTTTGAATTTCTTAGTTTCAAGTTGATTTTGTTTGTTTTAGGTTCGATTTGATTGTTTTTTTTTAATTTGTAGGAGATGCAAATAATCCTTAAAATCCTCAAAATCCTCAACAAGAAGAACAAGAAAATCCTCCTCAACAAAATCCTCAACAAAATCAACCTCCCCCACCAATCACTCAACACCCTCCTGACACTCAACAAAATTTGAGTGAAATTGAGAAAAAAAAACAAATTGAGGATCTCATTAGTAGGTTGAGTGATCCAAATGCTTCAACTGCAGAAAGAATTCCACTAGAAAATTAAATGAAAGAGATGTTAAAAATTGTAGATTCAATAACCCAACAAATAACAGGATGGCAAGATAGGAGGCAGGCAGCTAGGGCATATTATGCAGATAAACTATCATATAAACAAGTAAAAGATTTAAAAATTACTAAAGGTGATTTATGCTCTTTATTCACTGACCCTAGAACAAATCAAAAATCTTAGCCTCAATGCGAAGAGGTTTCCTATTCATTGGTGCCACCACCAAGAGATTAGGAACCGTTTTTATGGTAGGTGGTACTTGGTCTTTGATTACCCACTGTGCAACAATTGTGAAATCCCCCAAAATTTTCTTAGGAAACTATACAGTGAGTTCGTATTGAACCAAATCCCAAATTATTCTGATATAAGGGAGTTCCAGGGGAGAGGTGGGGGGTCAGCTCAGGATAGGACTGGTGCACAGCCAGATCCTACATGGCAAGGGAGATGACCTCTCGCTAGGTCACCTTGTGAGCACATTGTTATGCCTGTCATTGCGAAGGAGAGTGTCGGCGTAGAAGGGGGCAGGCGTCAGCACTTTGTGAGTGTGTCCCATCGCTAGCCCTATTAATGCAGCCTTCCAAGGGAGTCTTGGTGGTGGCCTTGGTCCATGTGTTTCCAATCTTGCGGGGTGACTTGTTCATATGACCCCATCGATTTTCGAGCTACTGGCGGATCCATTATGCTACTACGTAGGATCCATATGCTACTACATAGGATTTGTATGCTGCTATGGGGATGGAGAGAAAGGCTGAAATTTTAGATCGTGCATATGGTATTGATAGTCAGGTAAAAGTCAACATGTTCATTGAATTTAATTTATTAAATTTTGATTCTGAAATGCAAGATTAACTAATGTAGTTTTATTATTTTAATAAAATTGCAGGGTCACAGTGTTGAGACTGGATACACCGGTCCTCCACCTACTTATTTATGTAGTACACCTATCAGTGGGGTATGTAACTAGTAAACAATTATAAATTTATTACATGTTAATAGCATTGTTTTACAAATGGTATTTTAATTCATGTGATTTTGGATATTGAACATGCTAATATTGGAGGTTTCAAGCAAACACCTCCTAGTGCCAGTGGATTTACTCAGAAACATGCGAAGGTAATAGAGATAAAGAGACTTAACTATTGTTCTGCTTAATAGATTTTTGTAGTTTATATTCATATTGTTGGTTACGTTGCATTACACATCATTCAAACTCAAGCATTGTACTCACCATATTTTGACTGCAGTAGTCTATTTACAGGTTGCAAACTCCTACTACAATAGAATCTTGATTATCATCTTGTAGTTAATCACTAATTTGCTCAAAAGGCTTCATAATACTCACCCATATGACCATCAAAGTCACCAAACCTGTCTTATACACCTTAACCAAATTTAGTAACATCAATCATATCATTATTTTGATAGTAACCAAGCACTCAATATGATCCTTTCCAATGTTTAAACAAACATCTTTGTTTTGATCAGACAATATCATATTCCTCTAGTAGGTCTGTCGACCATTCAATCGGGTAGTTATATTCCTATCTCAAAGCTTATTAGAAAACTAAATGCACATTTAGAAACACTTTCCAACACATCACAACACATCAAAGTTGTTAGATGTTTGACATAAAGAAAATGATCAGATTTCATACTGTCCTCTAAAGAAAGGCTAGTAGATTAGGCCTATTTTACAAAGGATACCCCTTCAAAATCATTCCAAATCACTCAAAACCTCCAAAAAGTATTCAATCATGTCTTATAACTCAATATTTCACCATTTGTAGGGATTGACAACCATGAAAATGTTCTAATGCAATAAACCCTTGTGTATAGGGTGTTAAAGCACAAATCAAGGAGGGTTTTGCGAAAAATACTTTTGCAAACCTCTATTTCTCTAGCCACCACCTAGAACATGATTTTTTATGTCTTCCAAGACCTTCTACATTATTTCCAAGCCTCTGCAAGCTTTATTTATTCATGACCCATGACTACAACATCACTTTGTGTAGGAAAATCCTCTATTTTCCAGTGTAGCAACAACTCCACCATGGTATTCTTGCTTTTCCTTGCACTTACAATCATCAAAACATGAAAAAAATCCTAATATTAACCTACTACACCAATTTACTTGACCTAGATTGGTAGAGTAGTGGAGAAAAACCCTATTGGACTCTCAAACTTGCTTCTAAAAGGACTTTGTCGGGCACTGAAAACTGCCTCTTATTCTTTTGTTTCCTAAAACTAACCAAGTCCAACTCTTGAAATAGGAAAATAACTCCTCTTTACATGTATTCACACTATGATTTAACTTTGGGTGTTCCTAAATTACCAACACAAGAAAACAAAACAATGGAGTAATGCTGCAAACTCATAAACAAGGAATTTTTATTTCAAAATCTAGTTATAAGAACACAAAATTTTGCTTTTTCTTGCCTTTACATGCCTTTTAAAGATGTTTCCTTTTCCATAACTGTCTTTCCATCGATTGAAACTACCCCTTTTAACCCTTAATATGCTTGATTTCCTTGTTTTTGTCAATTTAACAACTTTTAACAATATTACATTATTGCATTGTTTTCCCACTTTAACCACCTAGAACTTACCCATAAGCTTAAATACATTCAAATAAGACCTCACATGACCTTGAACATGCTTTACATCATTTTTCCATGACCTTTTGTGATTGAGTCAATACAAATTTGAACACTCATCCCTTTTGCAAAATTGAAAAGTATTTGATGACCTAGGTGCTCCTGCACCAACATCTGACCCAATTGAATCAGGATAAGATCAAATTGAATAAGAAACTAAAACTTCTTTCTCTTTTCATCAAAAATCACAATGTTTCATTTGCAAACCACAAGGCAACAACAAGCCAACTCATTTCAATACTTCTTATCATCCTCAAGCTTCAAACATCTTATTTATGAGAAAAAATGACTGATCCGTGCACAAGAAACCTAATTAGAGTCACTAAACAATCCACTCTTTCATCATTCACCAAGGCACCCTTCCACTCAATTTTCTTTACCTAGGAAAAATAACCAAAAAAAAATCTTTCATGTTACAACCTATATCCATCAGATCCTAACACACCTTTGTCATCATCAATTTATCTGAATTCAAAGCAAAAACCTGATAAAGAGCTCCGAATCTTTCAATTCCTTAAAAAACTCACCAAATTTTCACTTTTACCAACTAGTTCCTCAAGACCAAGATACTACAATCAACCATTTACACCTCAATCATTTCATCTGACTTTCAAGACATTACTCACATCATGTTTATTGACTAAGCTTATTCTATGCACAAATCAAGCCCTACAAAGGAGGGTTTATTGCATAAGGTACTTACAAACCTTAAATACTCCTGCCACCACCACAAACACCATGGAAATAGCCTACATAAGCTTTAGAAATGATGCAGAGTGGCAAGGAAGGAAAACTCACAATCACAAATGGAAAAGTCACTCCATTGAATGCTTCTCTCAAATACTCTCATGAGTCCTAAACTCCACTATTCTTTAAGATATCAACCCCACACACGTAGGGTTCACAACTCAGACCACTCACAAAGTGTGAAAACATTTGGATCATGTCTCATTAAGTCAAAACAAGGTTTAACAACCCTCTAGCATTTAGGTTTCAACAAACACCCATCACTATGGTGACTTAGACCTCACTCTCTCTTAAGGCTTGCAGCCCTTGCCCAGTAGGACAGCTAGAATAAAAAACACAAGAAAGACTGTTAAGACACCAAACCTATGGATTCATACCCCTAAGATGGACCCCTAAAAGGTTCCAAAACCCTTCCTCTTGACTATCAAAACATCACTCACAATGGCCCTTTCTACCGCTACTCCAAAAGGCATAATTCATAGACCTACACCTAGGTCTTGACTATATAGGCTCTCCCCTTCACCCCAGAGCCAAAATTTAGAATCCTAAAGGTTATCCACACCTATTTCCACCATTCCTAAGTGCCTCTTAAACAAATTCTTCAAAATAATCAAAAAATCAATTTTTTGCTTGTTAATTATGCTTGCCAGATAGAGATGTCAACCCAAAATTCATGCACAACTTCTAAGAATGAGCCTTCTATTCTCCAAAAAATTTATTACATGATATTACATCCTTATATTTTCCATCCCACTGAGATTTAGCAATTTTACAATGTGGGAATGGAAGAAATATACATTTTTCACCCAAAACCTTGATTTTAAGGGTTTTCAGACCACCCGATAGAGAAATTGGAATATCTCCCTTGATACTCAATGAAATCTCACCACTCCAATGCCAAAGGAAATATTATTAAGTTACCTATCCAACCATTATGGTATTGGAGAATGAAAGTGAACATGCAGCCTGTACCAAGTATAGGATCAACAAATTCTTTAGAAAAACACAAGAAAAATAACAAACTTCTTATTGAAACTTCTTCAAAACATCAACATCAACCTTGCCTTGACCAAGAGAGGAATTTTTGAAGTCTTAAAAACTCCCTCCAACTTCTTGCAACTATCTTTTGAAAAGAGAGATGTTGGAAAACAACTAATCTCATGCTTTGACTTCTAATTGCCTAGTTAGGGCAATGTGAGCAACTTCTACCAACTCGACCACAAAGAGCCTTCCAAAATGTGTCAAAGGCATTTAAAACCTTGTCAAAAAGTAAGGTGACTTCCCTTAGGTGTCTAGATACAACAAGGCATCATTTTTCCTTATTTTTCCAAGATGCACTAGACTTACAAAGGAGGATGGAGACCTTGTTGTACAAAGAAGTTGGTCACCAAGACCAAAAACTCAACCAAAAACATAGAATACCTACTACAAAGCATTGAAATGGTCCATAAGACCTTATTCCATCCATAAACCAAGAAAAAAAACATGACAAATTATTTTAGGTCCCTGAGACCCATGGGTGCTCCTACACCATACTCCCAAGCAAGAAAAAGATCTAAAGTCCTCTTTGAGATCAGGTCTTCTACAATAGTTCCATGCTATTTAATATCATTTTTTGACATCCATGTTGCATCCTCTTTAGGTAGACCTTTCCATTTGACCAGGTATTCCTTGTAAATCTTCCTTCTAGTCTTCTTTGTCTCCTTGGTGTCTAGGATGCATTCAAGAGTCATAGGTTGGCTGGGGGGTAGTTCCTTCACCCAATCTTCATCCTCCATTGTTGTTGTACCTACTCCATCACTTGTATTCATAGAAGCTTTGAAAGGATACAAGTCAGAAATGTTGAAGATAGGAGAGATTGCCACCCCAGGAGGTAGCTCTATTTCATAAGCATTTTAGCCAAACTTGTAGACCACCTTGCAAGTTCCTATCTTCTTCATCATGAGTTTGGTATACTTTCCTTTTGGAAGTATCTCCTTCTTCAAGTGTGCCATCACCAAGTCTCTAACCTTGAATTGGACATTCCTCTTCTTTAAATATTCCTTTTCCTTATACTTCTCAACATTCTTTTGAAGGGTTTCCTTCACTTGTTGAATATTCCTTATTGTAATAGCAAAGTCCTCACCTCTAGCACTTCTCTTAGCAAATCCTTGTAGATCTCTTAGTTCATATACCCCTCTAGGGTGCATGCCATAAACTTATTCAAAAGGGCTTCTACCAATGCTCCTATTCATGGATTCATTATATGCAAATTCAGCCTAAGGTAAAATTAGATCCTGGCGGCCATGTACCCCTTGGTAAGGCGTATTAAGAGGGTTTTCCAGGTGATCTATTCACCACTTAGGTTTTCCATCCGTTTTTGGATGTAAGTGTACTAAACTTAAAGGACATATTTTCCTTGAGTTTCTTCCACAAGGTCCTCAAAAGTGATAATGAATTTAGAATCCCTATCATAAACAATGCTTAAAGGCAGTCCATGTATCCTAACAACCTCCTTAAAGAAGAGACCTGCTATATGAGATGCATCATTGGTGCATTTGCAAGGAAGAAAATGTGCCATCTTACTAAATCTATCAACTACCACAAAGATACTATCAAAACCTCTTTGGGTTCTAGGCAACCCCAAGACAAAGTCTATACTTGCACACTCCCAAGGCCTATTGGGAATGGGCAGTGGATGATAGAGTCTTGCATTTGATGAAGTTCCCTTTGCCCTTTGACATATTGTGCAACCTTCCACATACCTTCTCACATCCACTTGCAACTTTGGCCAATAGTAAAATCTCCTAACTTGTTCCAAGGTCTTGTCAAGGCCAAAGTGACCTCCAAGACTCCCATTGTGTTTCTCCTTTATGATATTCTCCCTCATTGACAATTTAGGCACACACAATTGGCTTCCTTTGAAGAGAAAACCATTCAACAATAAAACGTCAGAGAATTCACCATGAAAAGAATTCAAATGTTTCTCACAAACATTGTATACCTCCTTGAAATCTGAATCTTCATGATACATGTCCTTCAATGCTTCAACCCCCATGCTTTGGAGTTGGATCTCTTGCACAAATTGCCTTCTACTAAAGGAGAATCTACCACCTTATTTGCTTAAGCCTATATGCTTTGTTGAGCCCATGGGCTTGCAAAGAGACTCTACCCACTTCATGTGCCTATGACTGAGTTTGTTTTGTTCATTCAAAAAACTCAAGGCATGATTATTAGTATAAACAAAAAATTCTTTAGGTAACAAGTAGTGCCTCCACTTTTTGAGGGCTTGGGCCATAGCATACAATTCCAAATCATAGGAAGAATACTTCCTCTTTGCTTCATTCAGCCTCTCACTGAAAAATGCAATTGGTCTACCTTCTTCGCTCAAAACAACCCCTATTGCTTGATTGCTAGCATCACACTCAATGGTAAAAACTTTATCAAAATTAGGGAGCACAAGTATAGGCTATTGTGCTACTCTCATTTTCAGATATTCAAACCCTTTATTAGCCTCATTGGTCTAAGAAAACTTACCTTTATTACCTCCTTTGATGGTGCACAAATTTGGCTAAAGTTATTGATGAACTTTCTATAAAAGCTTGCAAGTCCATGGAAGCTTCTCACATTTTCCATGGATTTTGGTATTGGCCAAGTAAGAATAGAATCCACCTTTGAAGGATCCATCTTCAAACTTCCCTTGGAGATGACGAAACCAAGGTAGACTAGTTCTTCCTTCATGAATTCACAATTTTCCATGTTGATCAGCAACTTCTCCTCTTGTAACCTCCTTAGTACCATGTGAAGGTGCTTCAAATTTTCTTCTTTAGACTTGATAAACACAAGGATTTCATCTAAATAAACTACAACAAACTTTCCAATGAAAGACCTCTCAATACCTCATTCATAAGGCACATAAATGTACTAGGGGCATTTGATAACTCAAAGGGCATCACCAACCACTCATAGAGCCCTTCATTAGTCTTAAAATTTGTCTTCCATTCATCCCCCTCTCTGATCCTTATCTGATGGTACCCGCTCTTTAGATCAATCTTGGAAAAGTAAGATGCTCCTAATAGACAATCCATGAGGTCTTCCATTCTTGGCATTGGGAACCTATATCTGATTGTGATCCTATTAATGGCTCTTGAATCAGTGCAAAGCCTCCAATTCCCATCCTTCCTTGGTGCTAGGACAGTAGGAACAACACATGGGCTCAAACTCTTCCTCACTAGCCCTTTATCCATCAACTCTTGCACTTATCTTGGGTAAATCTCCTATTTTATAGGTGTCATCTTGTATGTTCTTATTGGGCAATGGTGCCCCTGAATCAGATCAATATGGTGGCTTATATCCCTAATGGGAGGTAGGGAACTAGGTAATTCATTCACCGTTATGTCCTTGTACCTTTCCAACAACTCTTGGACTTCCTTTGGTGCATCTTCCTTCTTCTTTGTGGGAAGATCTACTTCACTTTTTGGCTTCATAATCAAGAAGAATCCTCTTCCTCCTCCTTCCTTCAAGGTCTTCATGAACTCCTTCTCACCCACCATCAAAACACTAGGCCCTTCATGCTTTTCCTTGTCTTCTTCTAGGAGAGGTGAAAGGTTGTAAGTCTTCCCATCCTTCACAATGGATTATGTGTTCTTCTCCCCATCATGCTTGGTCTTCCTATCAAACTACCAAGGCCTACCAAAAATATATAGTTTAATACTTGTACTCAAAATTTTGTTCATTAGATCTCATACATTATAAGTCATGATGTGGATTGCTATTGTAACTTTTTGTGATTGAATAATTTGATGTTTTATTCTCAGATGTTGGTTGTGGAAACACCTCCAAATGTTACAAGGGCAATGGATATCGGTGTTTCATCCACTATACAATACTCGATGGCACTAATAGAGGAGGTATGAGGCATATTACTAAATTTCAATTTACTTTCGTTGTTATAGATTTTAGTTCTAATGAAAAATAAAACCATTATTGATTTTCAATTTAATTCCTATTTGGATGGTTTATACAGGGCTTGAGCAAGCTTGAGCATTGGCATGCAAATATTTCCATCATGGAGAGTGATCATGAGATGGTCGTAAGTGATTATTTTGTTAAATATATCATTTTTTATAATGTAATTTCTATATATTAATGTCTTTACTTCTTATTGTAACAGTTAAAACTTCACCAGGAGCTAAACTGTAGGAGGAGTAGCAAGAGCACTCCTCGAGCACAAAAAAAACAAGTGATGGACTTATTGCCATTGGATCGCCAAACAAAGGGAAATAATTTATTTCCAGAGCATGGAGAGAAATGAATTTTGATTCCAGAGCCCTTTGTTGTATGCTTAGACATGGCAATTTTGTACATATCTTAGCTGATATATTTGATATCAGATGCCTATATGGCATTCCTCGTAGTTTCCATATGGTTTTGTAACTTATTTGTACCATCAACATATATCGATGTATGCATTACGGCTATTTGGTTAATACAAATCATTTTTATTGATGGTGTCCATATTTGCTCTTTGACAATGTCAAAAGCATGTATTACATATAGATTAGTAAAAGACTTTTCCTTTTAGATTAGCAATGCATGGAAGTTTCAAAAATTATCCTTGATATTACAAAAAGATATGTGTTTATACTCCATAGCAGCAAAAAATCTTTTGGGAAAAACCGCAAACCAAGTATAAGATTTTGAAAAAATCGAGAAAAAGTCTAGAAAAAATCGAAAAAAAATCAGATTTAAAAAAAAAGGTAAAAAAAAGTAGAACAAGAGATAAAAACCTTTTAAAAAAAATTTAAAGGCATTTCAATACCATATAGATATAGAGAGAAAATAAAATAAAGGTTTTAACTAAGAAATTGTAAAAAATAGATTTTTGTAGTTTATATTCATATCGTTGATTACATTGCATTGCACATATTTCAAACTCAAAGCATTGCTTCGCATTGCATAACTAATAACTAGATGTTCATAGATGACAAAATTTCAATTACAATATAGTTTTTACAAAGTCAACCTATGCATTTATGCAATTACTTCACATTGCATAACTAATAACTAGGAGGAGCTCCCAATTGGATTTGCTTGTCATGGCATTCTATGAGACCACATTTCTTTGAGGCATTTTTTCAAACAATTCATTTCCTTGTCTATACTACCACATTTTTGATACATGTATACCAAAGCATTTTGTCAAATAGTTCATTGCCTTGTTGCTATGGCTGAAAGCCTAAAACAAGTGCTTTCGAACAAGCTATGGATGCTTGGAAAAAATCTTACAAAAGCATAATAGTAAGCAATATCATAGACAAGGTGGTATAGACTCTTTGAAAAAATTCCTCACAGAAATAAGGTCTCATGGTGATGGAATTCCATGACAATCAAATGCTTTTGATTGTCATGGCATTCCATCACCATGAGACCTCATTTCTTTGAGGCATTTTTTCAAAGAGTTTGTTGCCTTGTCTATGCTAACACATTTTTCATACATGTCTATCAAAGCATTTTATCAAACAGCCATTGCCTTGCTGCTATGGCTAAAAGCCTAAAAACAAGTGCTTACATGTTATGGATTTCATCCCATCACCATAAGACCACATTTCTTTGAAGCATTTTTTCAAACAATTCACTACCTTGTCTATGCTATACCACATTCTTCATACATAAGCTTACTAAAGCATTTTATCAAATAGCCACCTCCTTGCTGCTATGCATAAAATCCTAAAATAGGTGCTTCCAAACAAGCTATGGATGCTTTGGAAAAATATATCAAAGCATAATAATAAGCAATGTGCATAGACAAGGGCAACAAACCATTTGAATAAAAAGCCCCTCAAATAAATGTTGTCTCAATGGTAGAATGCCATGACAATCCATAGCAATTCTGTTTTTGTCATGGCATTCATCATGCCATTCCATCATCATGAGACTAAATTTTCGAGGTAATTTTTTCAAATACCACTTTATCTATGCTACCACATTTTTCATATACATGTCTACCAAAGCATTTGACAAACACCCATCACTTTGCTGCTATGGCTAAAAGTCTAAAAATTACTAACAAGCGGCGGATGCTTGCAAAAATCTATCAAAGAATAATAGTAAGCAAATAAGCTATGGTCTCATGGTTTTGTTCATGTAAATCAATGGATTTTATCTACATTTTTGCGTGTTATAAACACTTTTTTTTCCACTTTGTTGTTAAATGAAATTCAAGTTTGTGGTTTTGTTGTTTATATGGGATGATATGTGATATTCTAATCCTAATTCATGCTTCTAGGTTGCATAGATATATATTTTGTTTTTCCATGTTTTTGTACCAATGAACCTATAAAATGAACCAAAACCCTCCATAAAATTTTGGGCTAAATCAATTTAATCGAACTCTCGAACTCCCAACCAAACCTATTCCAAGACTCTTCATTTTTCCTGCACAAACTTAATTGACCACCAAATTATGTTTCCCCTTGACTTTACCCACGTTTACTCCCTCAAACCTCTCTTTTTCATTCAAAACCCCTATTTTCCCAACTAGGGCATGCCATGCCATAACATACTTTTAACCTCCCCTATCCTTGCAAACTTTTTGAACACATCAAACTCCACAATCTCACCCTATTGCAACTTATTTTCAAGAAATTTCTTCATTTCCCCTCTTCTAGCCTTGCTTTTAAGGGGACTCAATTTTGAATTTTCAATAGTTGCAATGTTAGTAATCTCTTCCAATGCCCTTACTAATGCTATTTTCTTATTCCTACTCCCTATCCTACTTACATCAGGCCCATATCATTGAGACATAGCCTGAATAATAGGTGGAATGGCCTATTTCAACATACTACACTCAAACCCTTAAGGGATCAATCTAGTTGAATGTAGCTCAGAGTGATTCTGCATGTTTGGGTGAGAAAGAGGACCATGCCTAGTGTGAACATGCCTATTTGGATGCGTTGAAACAGTTTGTTTGGTCACACGAGTTGCTGAATGAAAGTTGCACCACTTTGCAACTTTCCACTGCTTCCATTTGACACTTTTTCCATCAACCGAAATTTGGACACCATAGGAAAACCACTCTAAGATAACGAAAACCGAGAGAGATTATTGTAGAGGGGCCCAATGTGATCCCATGGGATTAGATGAAAAGTTTCTAAGCGTCACAGTGTCTGAGTAACCTCATGCTGAAGTTTGTAGCCATTTTACCCTTTGGACCCTTAAGGGATCAATTCAATTGAACGTAGCTCAGAGTGATTCCACGTGCTTGGATGTGAAAGAGGACCATGCCTAGCGTAAACATGCCTATTGGAACATGTTAGAATAGTTTGTTTGGTCACACGAGTTGCAGAACGAAAGTTGCACCACTTTGCAACTTTCCACTACTTCCATTTGACACTTGTTTCATCAACTGAAACTTGGACACCACGGGAAAACCACTCTGAGATAACAAAAAATGAGAGAGGTTATTGTAGAGGGGCCCAACATAATCCCATCAGATCAAATGATAAGCTTCTAAGTATCATGGTGTCTGAGTAACCTCATGCTAAAGTTTGTAGCTATTTTACCCTTTGGACCCTTAAGGGATCAATTCAATTGAACGTAGCTCAAAGTGATTCCATGTGCTTGGATGTGAAAGAGGACCATGCCTAGCATAAACATGCCTATTGGAACACGTTGGAACATTTTGTTTGGTCACACGAGTTGCAGAACGAAAGTTGCACCACTTTGCAACTTTCCACTACTTCCATTTGACACTTGTTTCATCAACTGAAACTTGGACACCACAGTAAAACCACTCTGAGCTAACAAAAAATGAGAGAGGTTATTGTAGAGGGGTCCAAAATGATCCCATCAGATCAAATGATAAGTTTCTAAGCATCACGGTGTCTGAGTAACCTCATGCTGAAGTTTTGAGCCATTTTTCCCTTTGGACCCTTAAGGGATCGATCCAGTTGAACATAGCTCAGAGCGATTCCACATGTTTAGGTATGAAATAGGACCATTCCTAGCGTAAAAATGCCTATTTAGATGTATTGGAATAGTCTGTTTGGTCACACGAGTTGTAGAACGAAAGTTGCACCACTTTGCAACTTTCCACTGCATCCATTTGATACTTTTTTCATCAACTGAAACTTGGACACCGCGAGAAAACCACTTCGAGATAATGAAAACCAAGAGAGGTTATTGTAGAGGGGCCCAGCATGATCCCATTAGATTAGACGAGAAGTTTCTAAGCATCATGGTGTCTGAGTAACCTCATGCTGAAGTTTGCAACCATTTTTCCCTTTGGACCCTTAAGGGATCGATCTGGTTGAACGTAGCTCAGATCAATTCTGCATGTTTGGGTGAGAAAGAGGACCATGCCTCGCTTGAAAATGGCTATTTGGATGCGTTGGAATATTCTGTTTGGTCACACGAGTTGCAGAATGAAAGTTGCACCACTTTGCAACTTTCCACTGCTTCCATTTGACACTTTTTCCATCAACTAAAATCTGGACACCACAGGAAAACCACTCTGAGATAATAAAATCTGAGAGATGTTATTTTAGAGGGGCCCAACATGATCCCATAGGATTAGACGAGAATTTTCTAAGCATCATGGTGTCCGAGCAACCTCATGCTAAATTTTGCAACTATTTTGTGCTTTGGACCCTTAAGGGATCGATCTGGTTGAATGTAGCTCAGAGAAATTCTACATGTTTGGGTGCAAAAGAGGACTATTCCTAGTGTAAACATGCCTATTCAAACGTGTTGGAATAGTTTGTTTGGTTACGCGAGTTGCAGAACGAAAGTTACACCACTTTGCAACTTTCCACTACTTCCATTTGACACTTTTTTCATCAACTGAAACTTGGACACCACAGGAAAACCACTCCAAGATAATGAAACCAAGAGAGGTTATTGTAGAGGGGTCCAACATGATCCCATTAGATTAGAGGAGAATTTTCTAAGTGTCACGGTGTTTGAGTAACCTCATGTTGAAGTTTGCAGCCATTTTTCCCTGTGGACCCCTAAGGGATTGATTTGGTTGAACGTAGCTCAGAGCGATTCCGCATGTTTGGGTGCAAAAGAGGACCATTCATAGTGTAAAAATTCCTATTTGAATGCGTTGGAACAATCCGTTTGGTCACACAAGTTGTAGAACGAAAGTTGCACCACTTTGCAACTTTCCACTGCTTCCATTTAACATTTTTTCATCAACTAAAAACTAGACACCATAGGAAAACCACTCTGATATAATGAAAAATGAGAGAGGTTATTGTAGAGGGGACCAACATGATCCCATCGGATTAGATGAGAATTTTCTAAGAATCACGGTGTTTGAGTAACCTCATACTGAAGTTTGAAGCCATTTTTCCCTTTGGACCCTTAAGGGATCGATTCGGTTGAATGTAGCTCGGAGCGATTCCACGTGTTTGGGTGTGAAAGAAGACCATGCCTAGCGTAAAAATTCCTATTTAGACGTGTTGGAATAGTCTGTTTGGTTACACTAGTTGCAAAACAAAATTTGCACCACTTTGCAACTTTCCACTGCTTCCATTTGACACTTTTTTCATCAACTGAAAACTGGACGCTACGGGAAAACCAATATGAGATAATGAAAAATGAGAGAGGTTATTGTAGAGGGGTCCAGCATGATCCTATTAGATTAGATGAAAAGGTTTTAAGCATCACGGTGTCTGAGTAACCTCATGCTAAAGTTTGCAGACATTTTCCCCTTCGACCCTTAAGGGATCAATCTGTTTGAACAAATGGTCTATACTCTAAACTTATCCAAACCTTACCAACTCTTGTGGCAGAAATTCTAAGGTGTCAAAACTTCAAAATCCACAATCAGATCTCAGTTATACCACCGTACAAT